>LAXH01000125.1:23729-42295 GCA_001006505.1 Tilletia horrida | reverse complement strand
GGGGGGGGGGGGGGGGGTGGAAATTCAGTCAACAACTTTGATTCTGCCAACGTGCCTGGGATTCGGTTGACCGCAGACTTACTTCCAAATGGTTTGTGATCCGGTAGGCCCACTTCCCTCATACACTGCCTCGACACTGGCATATGCTCCCCGGACATAGGCCTTCTCCTCGGGCGTCTTGGGATGGACGACGGGGACCTGGATGACGAGGAAGGAGCGGAGGCCGCCGGCCTCGTTGGCGTGGGTGGGGGGCGAAGGGTTGATTCCGAGCTGGGCTTCCTTGATGGCGACCTTGTGGGCAGGTGAGAAGGGAGCGGCATGTGGTGGAAGGTCGACGGTGATCAAGAGCTCTGAAAAGTCGCGATCCTGGGAGAGAGAGAAAGTTTGCACATTGGAAGGAGGGATGAGCAACCTTCGTCCAGCTGGAAAAAAAAAAAATAAATCTTATAGCTAGTCGTCTCAAAACTCACAGCAGTCACGATGGGAAGCTTGTACTTGGCAAAGATGACGCTGGCTGTGCCTTCTTGGAGGACCTCGATTGTTTCAGAATGGACGATGCCGGGGATGTACTCGGCCTCGTGGGCCAGGTGGTCGATCAGGAGGCCGGAGCGGAAGTCGTCAAAGTTGAGGAAGAGACCATCGACGGGGTGAGTCTATGTGTAAGAAGTTCGAAGCGGAGAAGTGAGGGTCAGCTCTGGCGCGCGCCGCTGGCGACGCGTATTGTGTGTGGACATACCGACTCGCGCAGGTGCCAGGCACATTTGGCCAGGCGACCGTGCATGATGGCCTTGTTGGACTTGGACCGAGTCTGGACGGGACCTCCATCGGCGACCTTGTTCTTGGCCATGAAGACTTTGCCCTTTGGCCAGGAGTCTGTGGAGCTGATGAGATCGAAAGCTTCCTCGGTGAGCTGCTTGACGAGAGCGGTGAGGTCTGCGCCTTGGGAGGGTAGGTAGGAGGCCGGGTTGAGGGCGGTGTTGCTGAAGAGGGGAGCGGCAGATGACATTGTTGCTGTTGCTGTTGCTGTTGCTGTTGCTACCGAGGCTGGTGGGGGTTGGGATCGGCTGGAAGATGGTGGTATGTGGTCGTATGTACAGTAGATGGGGACGCCAATCTCGTCTTCTGAGGCCCTTGGGCAAGGTGTTCTTGATGAGGAAGAAGGAACCCTGTCGACTTGCTAGTATCATGCAACCCGACCTCGAACCTATGGAATCGACCCACTTTGCTGCTTACTTAGCGGCATGCTTTCCCCATTCCCCATCTCACCCCGGCGGCACAAGGCAAGGATCTGATGTCGGGTAAAGGTCGCATCAATGTCGGCAAGCGGCACCTGCTCGTCCTCCCCCATGCCTCAGAAGCATGACATCACCTTGCAGTGTCACCAATAATGAATGGACGGAGGACAGCATCCCATCCAGCATCCTCTCAAGCAGTCACGCTGTTTCCATCTCGTCCACATCTTCGAGTACTGAGTTGAATAGGACAGGCTCCACCAGTACTATCAGTTCAATCAGCTAATGGCTAGCATACATCCAGCAAGTGCGTCTGACAACTCGCCTGCCTTCAGCTGGTCGCCCGGATGCTGACAGTGTGAACAACTGCTTGTCTTCACTGGTCGCACAGTCGCTCGTGGCTCAGTGGCAGTCATCTCAGGCGGAGCCAGCGGAATCGGACTCGCCGCTGCAAAGCTCTGGGCAAAGAATGGACTCTCCGTCGTCATTGCCGATGTCGACCAGAACGCCCTCTCCCTCGCAAGAGAGGAGATCCAGAGTGCAGCAGCCGACGCAAAGGCCATCATCCTCGCCGAACACACAGACGTCTCCAAAAAGGCAGAGGTCGAGAAGCTGAAGGAGAAGGTCATCTCGTGAGCAGCGCAGATCCTGTTTCAGCGTGCATCCTCCCTTGTGACTCATTCCTTTGGACTCCCCCTTCCTGAAGCACGTTCCCCCGATCGAACATCACCGTGCTCCAGGCCAATGCTGGTCTTGGCGGCCCAACCAGGGCCAGCTCAGACGAAGGCTGGGACCGCATCGTGAGTCAAAGCTTCATCTTCTGATCAACCGGGAGCCCTCAAAGCTCAGAAGTTCTCTCCTGTAGTTTGGCGTCAACTTCTACGGAGTCCAAAACATGGTCACAGCATTCACGCCGCTGTTGCAAAAACATGGCGAGCCTGCTCTCATCATCAACACCGGATCCAAGCAAGGTACGCATATGTCATTATCAGAGGCTGTACGATTTCAAGTGTGCACGGCGGAGCTTCAGATTGGGTTTCCCTTCCTTCATTTTCCCTCTTATTCAGGCATCACCACCCCTCCTGGCTCGGGTGCAGCATACAATGTGAGCAAGGCCGCCGTCAAGGTCTTCACCGAGCAGCTTGCCCATGAGCTCCGACAGGACAAGACTAGCAAGATCGACGTCAAGCTGCTGATCCCCGGCTGGGTGCACGTGAGTTCCTGTTTCAATTAGAGGAGTCACGACATTTCCTGCAGAAACTGATGGGTAGATGTCGGCACGCCCAGACTGGTCTGACGGGAGCAAAGGAAGGCAAGCCAAAGCCAGACGGTGCCTGGACAGCTGAGGAAACTGTCGACTTCCTAGCCAAGTCGATCCAGAAGGGATCCTTCTACGTCCTCTGCCCCGACAACGAGACGCCCCGAGATGTGGACCTGTGAGTCTGCATTCCTGAGATTTTTGCAGCTCTGCTGCCTCTATCTGACCTTGGTTCTTTATTCTTTGACAGCGCGAGAATGGAGTGGAACATTCGAGACATCATCGAAGACGTGAGTGCCGTCGCCGTATTAGCAAAGTGCGAGGCGGACAAAGACAATATCTGACTAAATTCGTGATTTGGATGTTCATCTCCCCCCCCACAGCGACCAGCCTTGAGTCGCTGGCACGACGAGTTTGCTCCCAAGTTCTCGGATTACATGAAGCAGAAAGGACTTGCCTGAGCGCTGCTTTGACTTATAGTGTGTACCAGGACAAGCAAAAACTCGTATGTCTTTGTGCCCAATGAATGAATGAATCTGTGTTGGGTGGGAGATGACTGTTTGTTTCCCTTTGTTCATTGGGCTGGTTCGGAAAGGAAAGGCAGGCCTCACTAGGAACTGAGATCTAGGGTCCTTGTGCGCCGTTCCTCGTGCGGGGGGGGGGATTGAATTCGCTCGGCATATGAGCCGCCTTGCTCTCCGCCGGGTCCACGCCCTTTCCTGTTGTTACATCTCTTGATTGAATGATCTTCTCCACTCGACAGCTGAAACTGATCCGCCTTCTTGTCTCAAAATGGCCAAAGCTTCAATGCGTTCCATGGAAGGACCTGAATGGTGAAGGGATGCCCAAATCCATGCCATCTGCCAGGCGCATCCGTACGGTGAATGGAGGTTGAGGATTCGGGAGCAGCACAGAGCTCAGCTGATTCGCGGGTGATGGACGGGATGGAGTACTCGTACATATCCCGCATGCGGATCTGTTTGGGGGTTTTTGTCAAGCCAATCAGATCTGTTCCAGCTAAATCAACATGGAAGCCAAGGTGGAGGCGGACATCTCGCACCCCCATCCAGCTCAGACGGCAGCACAGAAAGAAGAGATGCGCCAGTTCATCTTTCTCGATGCGGTAGGTAGAGATGTATGTACAGTATGTATGGGATGTGCACAGAGCAAGGTGTGGTGAACCTCGATCTTCGCGTTCGGGACAGGTGATCAGCAAATTGGCTGTCTGCCTGTCTCTTGCCAGTTTGCCCCCCACTTGCCAAATTCTGCCAAGGTGAGTTTGTCCATGTCTCAATTACTGCACGATGACTGCAGTCTTGACTTGGGACAGCATCATCAGCAAGCATCATGGCCAGGGCAGTACTATGCAACTCTCTCTGGGCGGCAGTGCATCTTCCCTTGTGCTGCTCTGGATGCTGCTCCTTATCCTTTGAGAAGCTGATGAGGTTCGAGGTAACAAATAATGAAATGCCATTTTGCCTGGAGAAATGACCACAAAGAGAGAGCGGAGAGAGGCTCCCTTGCGTGCGACCGTTGGACAATACTCATGAGTGCCAGGGGGTTCAACTAAATCTCGACACTTGAGACACAGTCAACAACAACAGGACTGACTGACTGACTGACTGACTGACTGACTGACTTCCTTCTCCCTTTCGGCCCATTTGCCGGCACTGGACAGACTGCTTGACTGCATCGAGAGAGAGAGAGAGCGATTTGCGTCCCACAGCTGAGTTCTGGACTCGCCTCCCAGATCTGCAGCAAGCATCCTTGCTCGACACTCTCTCCCGCTCATATCACCACTCCGCCTTCTAGCGTGACCCTGTCCTTTGGGCGCCCCCTCCCTGCTTCCTCCTCCCCAAGCGCCATCCTGCAGCAGTAGCGCACCAGAGGTGATTGTCTCTTCCAACCCACCTTGCTCAATCCAGCTAGTGCAGTAGTATCCCTCACTCTCCCTGCTCCTTCCTCACAACCCACAACTCCACCCCTGGACACCTCGCTTCTTCTTCCCTTCTGCGCGGAAAAGGTCCAGAAGCAAGTCAAAGCCAAACGGAGAAGCCACGCTGCTTCCTCATCCGGCGAGCGCCCCTCTCTCCCGACACCTGAGGCGGAGTTGACGTCCATCATTCGAGCGCATACAGCTCGCCTCATTTCGCCCACGGCCCCCCCTGCGCACTGCAGCACCCTCTCCCAAAAAGCCTCGGCCATCCCCAAACTGACCAAGCTCCTCTCTCTTCGTCTGAGCATTCTTCCATCCATCCTTTTCCCACCCCTTTTTGTGTCTAGCTCGGGACCTCGCACAAATTTCCTCCAAGTTTCAAGAGGCTGCCACACCACCACCGCTGCCGCCACCCCCCCGTCCTTCTTCAACCCACACCTTCTAGCGCTCCCCTTAGCGGGATGCCTCATCAGTACACTCCAGGTGACACCACGCTACCCATATACTGATACCCGTAAAGCAACAAAGCCCGCACGCGCGCCCTTAACTACACCTTCACGGAAAGGCAAAACTCAGCTTCTTATTCGTCCTTGTTCCTTCCCTTTCCAACGCTAAAGCCTTGCCCCCCTTCCCTAGCGTATATCCGTTCCGAACCCGACGATTGGGTTCACACTTTTTTTTGTTTTGTCAGAGTGCACAGATCCAACGACAATTCCTACAGCCCTCGCCCTTTTATAGGGTACCTGCTCGCGTTCCTTGTTGACTCCGCACTCGAGGAAAGTTTCCCGTTGTCCCTTCTTCCACTCCCTTTCGACTCTGCACGCAAGCGCTTCAGTCTCGTCTTCGTCGACGAACGGAGCGGATTTCCTGAGAGCCTCTCACACAGCGACTCTTCCGCTCGTCCATCTTCGCCATGGCCGTGCTTCATAGCGCACAAGGCCTCAACAACAGACTGCACGACGAGCGCAGTATGTCATACAGTAACCAGAATGGTGGTGGTGCAAGATTTCGGATCGGATCCACCGCAGGCTCCGTCGGCTACCACGCCAACTCGAGTCAGACCAGGTTACAGTCCAGGAACTCATCTAACACGGACCTGCCTCTCCGCATTGAATCCGCCAACATGCCTGGCACACCACGGAGACCACCACCACTGACTCGGAACCCAATCTCGCTGTCACAACCCAGACGCCCAAGTGAGATTCAAGAGATGTCCCTAAGTGGGCGGCAACACCAGGACGCAGACCCGCACCCACCTGCTTCGGCGACAAGGCACTCCTCAACACTTGCTGGCTCATACGCGACAAACCACAGCTCAAATTTTTACGAGCGCATGGGGACCGAGCTTTGGAACGGTGGAACGCAATGGCACAGCACGGCGCCTGATGCCATGCGCAACTCAGCAGGGGACCCATTCGACCTGACCATTCCAGCCTTCGTTCCTCACACACACTCGTCCCGGTCCGCCCAATCGCCATCAGGCACGGGCGGTGCCGCTAAACCTGGGTCCAACTCGTCAGTACCTGATGTCGACAAAGAGATGACTAGAAAGGGATTCTCAGAATCGATCCGGCAACACCGACGACCGACCGAGCTCTCGATCAGCCCACCTAGAACTGGCAGCGTCAGAGCAGACCGAGCACCAGCAATCAGGGCCGGTACCCAATTATCACACTCTGCGTCTTCCTCCGCCCTGATCACAAGAACTCACGAAGCTGGCAATCCCAGTCGACCGTTGCAATCTTCTGCAGAAGTCGACAAGACTGCGGCCTCTGTCAAGTCTCCGAAATCTGGAACTAGTCGAATCGCAAAATTGAGGGCCGCTTGGAGTCCGAAGACGAAGACGATCAACCCGCCACCGCTAGTTCCCGAGAGCCCCTCTGCCGGCAACAAGAAGACAGCCCTCTCCTTCGGCATGGTCGCCCCGGCGCGCTTAAAGCAGCGCGTCTCTGTGGCCAACATCGGATCGCCGACCTTGATGCGATTCACGACGCTTAATGAGCATGGCGAGGTTGTCAACATTGAAAATCCTACCTCTGGAATGCTGCCTTTGGATCGGGCCATACCATTGACGTCACTACAGGCTGCGGCTAAGCTTGCAGGATCCACTTCAAGCCTTCCACCCACTGCCGACCGAAGCTCTCTTCCAAGCAAAGCAAAAGCAGGCCGGCTCAGCGACGAGCAGTCGAGAGACTTCCAGCGACAGAACAGCGAGCGAGGATCTTCCGAGGACGGAAACGGTCGAAACGCCTCGCTAGAACAAAGTCGTCCAACTGTGGCGGCAGATGTTCGACTCCAGCGCCACGCGTCTGTCGAGTCACTTCCCTTGTCCAAGAGCTTTGATGCTCTGCGAGGCTCGCGCTCGCAGAGCACAGTCGACCTCAACCTGCCTGGGATCAGCCGAGCGCCGTACACGCGACTGCGTGCGCTGCGGGAGCGATCGATGACTCAGGGAGAGTACACCTCGACCTCCAGAATAATGGACGCGTCGCCGTCGAATCCTCTTAATGTCGAGACGAGGGCGTCCAGGTCGGGCTCTCTACGTCAGCCCCGGAGCGGTCTCCATACCGTATCGGAGACACAAGATCTGGAGCGTGAGTCACCGAATCCCCAAGCATCGATCCCAACAGTCAATCCTTTGCCATTCGCCGGCCACCTGGCAACAGGAGCGGGCGTGTCGCGACCTTATGTTGTTCAGGCAGATGACCTCAGTCCGACGGAAGTTATCCATAAGTGCGACGCGGAGGAAGAACCATCTCTGCCGACCATGTGGAGCCAGGCTTCAGACATGACGGGCTACACGGCCTCCTCCGAGAGCGGCTTCCCAGCTCCAGATGCCCTGGGTCTAGTCCTGGCCGGATCGCGAGCTCGGGAATCCATCGTTTTCCAATCAGGCTTGCCAATTGCCGATCTCGGCTCAGACTCTTCCACGGCAGCCTCGCACATCAGCCAGTCGACCCAAACTCCGGAACGCACGCCCAGCACGCTGGCGACTGCCAGCATTCACTCGTCGCCCGTGTTCATGAAAGGCGATCACACATTTGGATCGACTGCCCCGCGCTCCCCGGTCAATCGCCGCAGAGTCCATGTCCGCGCCGCCACTGCAGATCTGTCACACTCGCCCAGCCTGGATCAAATCCTGCCCGATGTCGAGCTCAACACGCTCGGCACTCCCATGCCGGACACGGATCTCGAGAATGAGATCTTCCAAGCAGAGCAAACGCACCAGCCTGAGCGAGTCGGTTCTCCGCTGGGAATCAACCTGCTTGGCCTCTCCCAGATGTGCACCTCGCCAGAACGACAATCTCACTCTCATTCGGGAACCGACACGCCTCTGCCGTCCTCCCGTCCACCTTTTGCTCAGATCTCCGATGAGCATGCAGAGTCTGTTCGGAAGAGCGTCCACTCCGGAACCATGTCGCGCACCTCGTCCACCTCGACACAAGCTGTGAACCGGCCGCAGAGGAAGTACGCTTTTGAAAAGATTACATCTCCGGAACAGCACAAGCTCATCCTGGAGGAAGAAGAGTGGATGTGTCGGGGCCTCGACAACGATGATCTCAGTCCCCAACACGCGATTCTCGCCGCCAGCTCATCGCGCGCGCCTGTCCACGTCGACAACTGCGCATCGGACGATTCGGAGGATCAGGACTGTACGAGCATCTACGAGGTCAGCTCGGTGGAGGGCTCGCAGGACGAACACGAGCGCCGGAATCAGAGCATGGGTGGGAACGAGTCTCAGGATTCGGGGGCCGTGTCGCGTAGCAACAGTGGCTGGGACAGCTCGCCGGAGCGGGGAATTTTGGGCATGTACGCCGACAGCCTTTCTGGCGGATCCGCAATTCTCAACCAGGACACGACTGAATCGAGCCCGCAGGAGATGTCTAGGATGCCTGCGAAGCGCGATACGGTCGAGTCGTTGCTTTTGCGTGCGGCGGACTTGCTTGCGGATCGTGGTGGGGCGTTGCCTCCTCCCCGCAACCCGGTGCGGGACTTGGCTTCCATCGCCACGCGATCATCCCCCGGTCCGGACACAATCTTGGACGATCCTGACCTGGAGGTCAAACTCGTGCCAGAGGGGCTCGAGGTGGCCGGACCAGTGGACCCTTTGACTGGATTGATCACGTATCAGCTCAAATGGAAAGTCGTTCTCCGAACCTCCAAAGCGCCGAAAGCGACGACGACCGAAAGCGTCGGAGTTTGCAAGGTTGTGCGGGGAACATCGACAGTGACCAGTCCGGCATCGGTATGCACCTTGCTGCCGAGCTTGCAGACTCCCCAAAACCGATCCATTGCCTTTCCGCCTCGCTCTCCTGTCCAGGAAAGCCCAAAGACGCTGATCACGGTCCCTGCTCGCTACCAATCGATGGACCAATCGTTCTCTAATCCCTTTGTGCCTGGACAAGCCCTGCACAATCCCAATGCAGACGAATCCGGAACAGCTGGTCCAACTTGGCCAGCATTCCACCTCCGAACGGCTTCCTACCCCGACATTGCGCTCTCCAGTGGCAAAGGCTCACCAGACAAGAGTGCCGATCTGAGCGGTGCGACCCAGGTCGCAGCATCGCCACAATCTCCCGCGTTCTGCCCGAAACCGTTGCTGTTGGTCCAGTCTTCCGAGTTGCGGAGCAATCGACGTAGGTTCGACTCGAACGCCGAATCCACCAGCAGTCCAGTCTCCAAAACGTCGAGCGAGTTCTCTCGTCCGTTTCTCGGTCGAGAT
This sequence comes from Tilletia horrida, assembly GCA_001006505.1. Lineage (NCBI taxonomy): Eukaryota > Fungi > Basidiomycota > Exobasidiomycetes > Tilletiales > Tilletiaceae > Tilletia > Tilletia horrida. The sequence goes on along the minus strand of LAXH01000125.1, from coordinate 33,146 downwards.
GGTCGCTCGGTGACTTCGTCTCCAGCGTTGGATCCGCTCAATGGGCGTCGTCGGCAGATCAGCTACATTGGCAGCAACAATGGCCACCAAAATGCCTGCTATAGCAGTGGCGGTGGGCGTGGATCCTTTGAGCGCGTACGAGCCGTATCTGGCCAGCGCAGCCCCTTCCTGAGCAGCAAATCGCCTGCGCACAACCACGGTGCCAATTTTGGTGCTGAAGACAGCCCGGCGTCGATTACGCCTCGCTCTAACATCGGTGCCAATCACCTCGAACACCTTCCTTCATCCTCGCAAGTGCTCGGACTCAGCACAGCCAGCAGTCGACTTGCGGCTGTGACTGGTGGCAGACCATAGTCTCGGAGATCCTTCCTCCTTTCAGGGACCCAAATGATGACTCTCTCGTTTATCATTCCATGGACTCGATATGGTCCCAATCCCCGTTCGCTCTTCCTTTGATCCAGCACTCCGACAGAATCGTCGTGGATCCAGCCTTCCAGCGTATACCTTTTTTTTTTCCCGTCCGCCGCGAACCGTCAATCCGATTATCGTTATGGGCCTTCTGACCTCGAACCCGCAACTCATACATCTCACGCTCCCTCATTTCCTAATCGCAACAGCCACCCAAAGCAAAAGAGACTTTGTCCTCTCAGCCAATCGATCCCAGTCTCTATTCTGTATCCACATCTTGCTCGCTTCACTCCGCAATCCCAGTGCTACCTCAATGTGACTTTGTCATTACCTGCGTGAGAGAAAGAACTTCCGAATTCAAGCATCTAGGTTGAGCTGCTGGAGGGTTGGCCATTCATTCCCCTTGACATCACCGTTTGCCCTCTTGGCGAGTCTGCTCCAGCAGCTTCCGCTTCTGATCCCGAACCTTGCGAGCCAGTCGCAGGGCAGACTCCAACGGCGCCTCCCCCTTCTCATTGGCGAGGAAAGAGGTAGCCAAGGGACTGTTGGGCGCAAAGTCGACACTCGCGCGCTTCGTGGCGACCCAGGTCGAGTTCTGCGCCGTCTTCTCGAGGATGGCCTTGATCGAGCTGACAAGTTTGGGGTTGGCGCTCGACTTGAGCTGTCGCTTCACCTGCACGAGGAGCGGGATGACCATCTCTGGGAAGGCGATTGAGCGCGCATGGCTTGCGAGAAAGTCGATGAACAGGAAGCCGACTTCTTCTGCGACCTGGTCCGCGTAGACTCTTGTTCGCACGTATGCGTCTGAGGCTCGGAGCGTCGTGTCGAGGTCTAGCGGCTTCAAGGTCGAGCCTTTGGGAGAAGCCTGGAACTCGGCGCTGTCGAAGAGCTGTGTGAAGAAGGGGTAGAGGGGAATGTAGACACCTGTTCGTTGGACAAGGCGGGTCATCGATCGGAGAATGTGGATCCGGAGGGGGATGTATGCGGATGATGGCACCAATCTGCAAGATGATCCCCAAGGTGAGCCAGAGCCAGTGAATCGCCAAATGTGCAGTATCGAGAGGCCAGAACTCACCTCATCACACCCATTGCAACCTGCACCAGCGGGTAGATCAACGGCTGCATGACACTCTCTCCCTTCTCCTCCCTCACCGTAACGTCACACGCCTGCGACAGTACCAGTGACCAGAAATCGAGACAGTGAACATACTGCCACGAACATACTGCCTGCCGCGACTCCTTCGACCGCGTGTTCTTCAGCGTCTGCCGGAGATGGATGGCCAATTGACGAATGTATCCAAAGGCATGCTGGTAGGATGCCGTACTGTCGATGGCAAAGAGCTCCGTGGCCGAGTTCTTCATCAGGTTGATGCTGGGCAAGTTGTGGATCGTGGTCTGCTTGCAGCTGTTGACGAGTCCTCGGTACGTTGACTGCAGGCGTCCGGATAGGAATGTTGAAGATCAGTATGAGATACTTCGATGGCTACTTGAATGCAGAAGGAAGGAAAAGGGACGTACCCTTAAAGCATGATCCAAAAAGTCGGGATCGCCCGCCAAAGCCGCCTTCCTGACGGCGAGGAAGGCAGATATTCTCACATCATCTTGCCCTGTGGACCACAGATTGATCAGTGTCTGCAAAGAAGCGAGCGCAGGTATGTCAGTGCCATCGATTCCGATCGACCTCTGCAAACCCACTCACGTTAAGGTAGTCCCTGGCGCTTTTCCGGATAGGCATGAGGTAGGGAATCATCTTGGAGCTTTGGGTGACCACATCGAGGACCATGCTCTGATCAGGCATAGTCTTGAGCAAATACACAAGATTTGATGCGAATGACTTGACGGCAGCCTGCAGCATTGCATACTTCTTGTCATTCGTCGGTAGTTTGCTGCATGAAGAAGAGGCAGGGTTCAGACGCTGTTGAATCATTGCCGCCAAGCGATCCGCGATGGTACCCACAATTTCCCGTTCGCCAGCGACTTGTAGGGGAGGTGGTGTTGCAGCACGACCGGTGTGAAGCGCACTGTTGTCATGACCACATTGTTGAACACTGCGACACGAAGATCAAGATTTGAGTCTCGAGTCCCTTTGGGCTTTTTGCGGCTTTCCGGAGCAAGGTCGGTGTCTACTCACTGCTAGCGCTTTCGATGGAGTATGCCAGATCTGCGTCATCATTTGCTCCCGCCGATCCCACGCGCGCAGCTGCGCGGAATGCCAGAAGCAGTTTCCGTAAAGAACGCACCGAATGGCTCTGCGTTCGCCAGTGTTCGTCGATCAGTCAGTACTTCCGTGTTCTTCAGCGTATGCATTGCGCACTACGACTCACCTGGATCATAGCCTTCTTCCATTGTGTCAAGATTTTGTTTGTGATAGGCTGCGCGGATGAAACTGCCTGTTCCTTCGAGCTTTCCCGTACATCCTCGTCGGCTTCCGACATCTCCTCATCTTCGTCGGCCCCTCCTTCGTCCTCCTCCTCTTCATCGTCATCGGCCGTTTCCTCCTCCTTACCAAAGTTGAGCAGCTCCTTGTCGTTATCTTGTAGGAACTTGTAGAAGTCGGGATCCTTCTGTGCCATTTTGGCGAGCTCTTCTCTCATGTTGATTTCCTCGTCTGCAGGAAATGGGAGCGAGGAAGGGCAGGACTTCAGCGAGTGAAATGGAGCATCAAGCGCAAGCAAAGTAGAGAGGAGAATCTGACCTTCGACATCGTCCAGTTCGATGAGCTCCTCGTCATCGGCATAGTCTTCATCCTGACTAGCGAGATCCTCATCGTCATCGTCAGAGCCATCTCCCATGCCCTGTCTGAAGCCCCCGCCAAGGAAGTCGTCGACAGTCATTGCGCTGTGTGGAAGTAAGTAGGGACATGAAGCGGTGAGCATCTAGTCGAGAGCTCGCCTGCAAGCTGAGGAAGGACACGTACGGAGTGGCTCCCTCTCCATCATCCGAATCGTCGTCATCATCGTCCGAATCTTGCTGTGCGTCGTCATCGCCAGCACCTCTGGACGAGCCTGCGTCTCTGCCGCGTCCGCGCTTGAGCTGCTTGAACTCTCTGTCCTTCTTTGCTTTGAGGATGGGTGCATTCTTCTTCTTGAAGGCCTTGCGGTCCTTGATGACGCCCTTGAGCTGCAGGGTTGGGAGTATGACCGGTTGAGTGTGACGATGCTCTGCACCGCATTGTCCCCTGCGAAGAGGGAGACTCACCTTGGACTTTGCAAACTTCTTTGTACTCTTTGTGGCCTTTGCCATGCTGTTTCTGGTTCCCCCTTTGCTAGCTTTGGCTATGTGGTCCTGCTCGAGCTCATCGCCAGAGCCGTCTTCCTCATCTCTGGCTTGGAGGGAGGCCCGATCTTAACAAACAAAAGAAACTCAAAATTTTTGATTTAAAACTCCGAACAAACAAAAGCGAGATGAAGCTCCTCCTCGAGCAAGCTTACATACATAGCTTGGATGGGGGCGAGCTCATCATCATCACAAGGGCAAGGTCAACATCGAACATCCCACAAGACACGCATCATGCCGCGCGCAGTCTCCGACAAGCTCTTCAGAAGACACAACGATGACCTTGCTCCCGCCTCAGTCCGAATGGGCAAAGCCGGCGGCAGCAGCAGCAGCAGCAGGGGGCCCGGAGGCAAAGGCAGCACCGAGGGTCCCACCACCAAGAACCCGCTCTTCAAGACATCCGAATTTGGTCAACACATCCTCAAGAACCCACTGGTAGCACAGGCGTGAGTCTCAACATTGCGCATCTTCGCGGAACAGCACGGCGCTGCTAAACACGGTGCCTTGACCCCCTTGCAGCATTGTGGACAAGGCAAACCTCAAACCTACAGATCAGGTCTTGGAAGTCGGTCCTGGTACCGGTAACCTCACAGTCAAGATCTTGGAGAAGTGCAAGAAGCTGGTCGCGGTCGAGATGGATCCTCGAATGGCCATGGAAGTACAGAAACGTGTTCAGGCGACGTGAGTAAATACGGTGCCTCTGACCTTGGGGAGCTGGATTCGTTGACACATCTGATATCTGTGTACACGCTCTACAGACCACTTGCGCGGAAGCTGCAGATCCAACTAGGAGACTTCTGCAAGACAGAATTGGATTACTTTGACGTTTGCATCTCCAACACACCATACCAGGTACGTCTCTCGTTGCGCCAGAGCGATCTGGTCCCACGTCGGGTCCAGAGCTGAGCAAGGGGTTTGCTGTCTCTGCAGATTTCCTCACCACTCGTGTTCAAGCTGCTATCGCACCGACCGCTCTTCCGCTGCGCCATCCTCATGTTCCAGCGCGAGTTTGCGATGAGATTGGTGGCCAGACCAGACACGGACATGTGGTGCCGACTTTCAGCGAATGTGCAGCTCTATGCAAAGGTGGACCACATCATGAAGGTGTCCCGCAACTCGTTCCGGCCGCCACCTCAGGTTGAGTCGTCTGTGGTCCGGGTGGTGCCGATCAATCCGCCTCCCAAGATCCGGTTTGAAGAGTTTGATGGGTTGACGCGGATCGTGTTCAGTCGGAGGAACAAGCACATCAGGGCTTCCTTCTTTGGCGCCAAGGGTGTGTTGGACATGTTGGAGTCCAATTGGAGAAGCTATTGTTCGGAAAAGGAAATCGTGAGCACTCACTCCCCTTTCGTTGAAGCATGATCAAAGGTCCAATGCTAATTCTGATGCGCTACTTGATCTCAGCCCATTGACGAGAGCAAGAGTTTCTCGAGCCGGGTGGAGGAGGTCTTAGAGTCGACCGGGTTTGCAGAGAACCGAGCAGCCAAGATGGATGTGGATGACCTGCTCAAGCTGCTAGCAGCCTTTGTAAGTATCTTGTTCCCATCTCATCTCTCTCAGTACCACTCAGAAGAGCTGACTTCCCTTCCCTTTGACATCATTAGCACGACGTCGGTATCCATTTCGCCTAGACGACATCAATCTTCCCTTCAACTGAAGCTGTACTATTCATCCGTCACTTGTACTTGTAATTTGCATCTGTCCTCGCAGTCTTGTTGTGTTTTCACTGCCTCATCAGCGAGCCCCAGGTGTCCACAGTGTTGCTATGCAGCGAGCATGAATGGGAAGGGGTTCAACTCGGACGACCAGATCCCACGTTGTAATTGTACAACAGATCACGTGAGTACTGAATACAACGGGCATTACAACCGCGGTCTCCTCACTCTGGCTGTTCTTCTCAGCTTGCAGCACAGAGCGCAGGTGAAGTGAAGCTAAACAGCATCAACAGGCCACAGTGTAGTCAGTGCACCATCCATCCTCCTCCTTCTTCTTCTTGACCACATCCATCATCCAATCCTCCTCAGACTACGCTCGCTCGCTCGCCGTCTTCTTGTCTGCGACTGACTGAACAGAGTCCGATCTGATCAAACGAACGAACGAACCAGTGCGCGTGCGTGTCATTCCAGCCTCCTCACTCGGCGGCGTTATTGTCCAGAACCACAGGGACTCCCCCATCCTTCCTCCTCCTTAAGATATCGGTGTGCCACACAACTTCTTCCTACCTCCCTGTTCCATTCTTCACAGACGGTGAGTAGTACCTCGGAAAGTGTGGTACGGAATCCATGTGAACAGCAGTGCTCATTCATCCTCCTCCTCCTGCTCGGTCTGCTTCTTCTTTTGTCTTCCTCCCTCCCTGCCGCGATCCGTGCGTCTCATTCTCCCATCGTTTTCCTTCTCCATCCAGGAGCACAACAAGGGTCGCCAAAGAAGACAACGTCCATCCATACAAACCTTCCTCCCTCTTACACAGATCCTTCACCCATATACATAACACAACATGTCGGCCACAACCAGCACACAACCATCACAACCACCAACACAACCCGGAGGAGCTCCACGACGAGGCGGCTACGCTCGCCGCGGCGGCCATCACAATCACCACCACCATCGTGGGAATGGCTTCGGAGCAGGCACCGGCTCAGCGGCGGCTGCAGTACAATCCTCGTCCCAAGATGATACCGAAGAGGTCAAGGCTCTCCGCGCCAAGTACCCTAACCAACTGGCCATGATCAGAGAACTCTTCCCCGACTGGACCGACGAAGATCTGCTCTTTGTTCTCCAAGAGGCTGGCGGCGAGGTCGAGCTTGCAGTCGGACGGATCAGTGAGGGTGAGTCCATGTGCCTTTCCAAAACAGCGAAATGTGTTCTGTTCTCTCCAGAGCCGACCACTGACTCTATCCCCTTTCATCCGTATCGCTGTAGGCCACGCCGAACAATTCTCCTCAGTCAAGACAAAGAAGGATGCCAAGAAGGACCGCTCCGTCAGTTCGACCACTGCTGCCGTCCCCGGGCTTCAGGCCGGCGGTGCAGGTCCAAATGCGGCTGGCCGTGGTGGACGTGGAGGCGGATTCGCCGATCGAGGTGGACGTGGACGAGGTGCAGGTAACGTGTCCTTGGGTCCCCTGCACGAGTCATCTTTTGAAAAGAAAGAAGCATGCTCACCGTGTTCCTGTCCCTGACTACTCACAGCTGTTCGCGGCGGACGTGGCGGCGCGCGAGGAGGTCGCGGAGGTGGACCTCAAGTCAACGGTACCACCCACCGATCGGGCGAGGCCGAGGCGGGTGCCGCTGCCGGCCCCTCTACCGCCCCTTTGGCCACGTCTACTCCCACTAGTGGTCAATCCTGGGCCGATGCAGTCGCAGCCAAGTCCAAGGCTGATGCCGCCGATGCCGCCGCTGCCGAGGTCTCCGCCTCTCACGGTGCCGACTGGGCCGATTTGACGTCGGCTGCTGAGACGGCAACTGCCACGGACGCGACCGAGCTGGCTAGCACCACAACGGCCACTCCCTGGGGCGAAGAGTCGTCTACTACGACGGCACCCGCTCCTTCCACTGTGGCCAGTCCTCCCGCGGTGAAGGTCCCCGGTCAGAAGTCGTCAGGTCTCATCCCCAAGGGAGCGACAAAGAGTTGGGCCCAGATTGCGACGTGAGTCTTTTTGTGACAACGCTTTCTGTGAGAGAGCCTCATTTCGCTAATCTTGAGCAAATCTGGCAACAATGCAAAACATAGACCTCAAGAGCCACCCAAGCCTGCCCCACCGGCTCCGCCCGCAGCCGTGGCTCAGGCGCCCATCCAGCCTCCAGCTGCTGCCGAAGCTCCAGCTGCCGTGGCCCCTCAGGATCCCTCGCCCTGGAATGCAACTCCTGCTGACCCTGCCGTTGCTCCCATTACACCTGCCCAGCAAGCCACCGTCGCTCCCGCGATCGCGCCCATCGGCGCACCTGCCGCTGCGGGCGAACTGCCGACTGATGCTACTGCTGCTCCCGCAGCCCAAGTATCGGACGCAATTGCGTCCCTGCACACTGCACCCGGCGAGATCGTCGGAGCCGGTGATGTCAATGCTAGTGCCGCCGCCGCCGCACCAGCCCCCGTCGGAGCTCCACGCGCTGGCGGAATCCCAGCCGTCGGACGTGGTGCTGTCGGTCAACGTCCCCAGCGATCGCGTCAAGACGCGCCCGTCTCATTCGGATCCACCGCTCCCGGTATGGACAATCTCGGCGTCAAGTTTGGATCTCTTAATTTCCTCGATGCCCCTGAGGATGATGCTCCTGCTGCGTACGTGTCTCATAATCATTTGTGCAGCCCAATGAGTGACTTGACTGAAGATTCTGATTCTCTCAATGACACTCACAGCCCCGCTGCCGAGCAGCCCCCTCAAGCACCTGCTGCTCTGGCCGCGCCTGCCAGCACTGAGCAGGCTCTGCCAGTCCCTGTTGGCCAGACCCAGGCACGTGCGCCTGGACAGCAAACCCAAAACGCCCCATACGCGGATCGGTTCGGTCAAGCCCAGACTGCCAACCAAAGCACGCAAGAGTCTTACTACAAGCAAGACGCGTTTGGTCAGGCTCAACAGCAGCAGCCCCAGCAACAACAGTCCAATGCGTATGGCTATGCTGCCCAACAGCAACAGGCTCCCGGTCAACCTGCCAGCGCGCAAGTCGACCAGAGCTCGCAATCTCACCAGCAGCAGCAGCAACTGCAGAGCCAAGCTCAACTACAGCAACAGGGCCAGCAGAATGCTACTGGCTCATTGAGCGAGTACGCCGCCATGTACGGCAACCTCGACGCCCAGCGCCTCGCCAGCCTTTACGGCAACTACGACCAAAACTCGACGTTCAACCAGACGTCGCAGGAGGACAAGCAACAGGGTCTTGGTGCTTCTGTTGACAGCCAACAACAGCTCAACTCTGCCCAACTGCAAGCTGCCCAACAGCAACAGCCTGCTCAACAGCAACAGCACGGGATCAACAGCGCTCCCGGTCTGGGCCCCCAGCAGCAACAACAACAACAACAACAACAGCAGCAGCAGCAGTCGCAGCAGCAACAGGCCGCCGCCCCGGCTCAGCAGTTCCCAGGAGTCATGCCGTATTACTACCCGCACTACTACCTGCCCAACCAGTTCCAGCACTATGGACAGCCTGCGGCGGGCGCTGGGTACGGCTACCCTCTGTACGGCCAGCCCAACCAGCCTCAGCACCACAACCAGCACGCGGCCAAGCCAGCCACGCCTGCGAGCATTGCGTCTCCGTACGGGCAGAGCGCGCCCCAATCCGATGTGGGCAGCTACGGCCACCAGAGCCACAACCAGGGCCACTATGGTAGCCACCACTCGCACCAGCACAACAGTCACCAGGCACCCGGCTCCAACCTGTCGCTCTCCGGTGGAGGGTATGACAGCCAGGCTGCTGCGTTTGCCCAACAGCGAAACTTGGGCCTGGGCGGCGCTGGTGCCGGCGCTGGCGGAATGACCGACTACTCGAAGCTGTACGGCCAAGCTGGACTGCAAGGTCTGGGAGGAGGCTATGGTAGCCAACTCCCGCCCTCGAGCAACAACAACAACAACAACCCGTCGCTCGGCTCGAACCCGAATTTGGCGGGCGCCAAGGCGGCGGCTGGCGGCGGTGGGGGAGCGGGTGCGGGCGGCCTTGACGGTGGCTATGGCCGTGGAGGCTACGATGCCGGCGGCGTGAACGGTAAGCAGGGTGGTGGTGGTGGCACCCCCGGTGGTGCTG
>LAXH01000125.1:0-12731 GCA_001006505.1 Tilletia horrida | reverse complement strand
CCCCCCCCCCCCCTCCTACCATGGTAGCGCCCTCTGTTTGGCACCATCTCTGAGACTTGCACGCACACATACAGTAGTTGCCCGCACTATCATGCATCGGGAGGCCAGCGATATGCCAAGCGTGTACTTGTGCTGCAGTAGCAAGAGTTTGAGATTTGGCAATGAGCAAATATTGGTTGACCTTGATGGAGATGTCTGTGTCTCTTCAGAGCAAACGCTTCGCGCGATAAAGTACTGGATGGAGTCGAGAAGTTAGGGCGGGTTCACGCGCACGGGGTTGGGGTCGAGCCAAGGAGTGAGTGGGAGGAAGTGATCGTCGGGTCGAGACACGCAAAGTCAGTAGGGCATGATGAGCAAGATCAGTCACCTCCGGCTTGCTCAGAGTGTGCATGCACTGATAGGGTACTCACAGATATACGCAACCGAGTCTAGCGCAATCAACAGGGGAAGGGGGCCCAGACGAGATAGCAGGAGGGGTCAGAGGCAAAAGATAGGAGACGGACAACGTAATGAGGCATCAAGAGTTTAGTTTTGCTCAGAACCATGCCGCCCGAAGTGCTTGGGCTCCAGAGTGCGATCTACCCCACAACGAACGTGCTCACCTTCTCCGCCTCCGTCGAGGGTCAGGATCTTCTCTTGAGGTACAACGGTCACCCTGTCGTCATCAAACTGGTTCACGGGGTCGCCGATCAAGGGTGGCAGGGAGAGGCCAAAGGTTGGGATGAAAGTCAGGAGTGGAGGAGAGGGACAACTCGTCAGCATCTCCTCGCTTGCTCATTCCCGCGATGGCCTCTACGGCCCGAGGCTCTGCAGCACTCACCTTGTACCACTCATGCGTGATGGGCTTATCCAGGTCAGGCTTGGAACCACCAAGCGCAACACGCGCATCTCCAATCTTCTTCTTCAACTCCTCGTCCTGCTCCGCATCGTCATCCTTCCGGATCCAACTCATGTAGTGACCCGCATCCGCAGCGGGACCCTTGTGCGTCACAATGCCGACCAGCTCGTACAGCGCACTCGTGTTCGCCCCGACGTCGGCTGCCACCTCTGCGTTCACCGTCGATGCAACCTCGTTGACCTCCTTCCTGCGCAGCTCGAGCTCTTCTTCGTCTGTCAGCGCAGCTCCCAGCTGAGGCTGCTGCTCGCCCGACGCCGTTGCTGCCGCAGGGGAGGACTTAGTTGCTGCTGCTGCCGCAGTCGTGGGCTCACTGTCAACCTTCATCGCATCGTCTCCAGATCCGCTCGCAGGCTTGTCCGATGCAGCCGCAGCCGCAGCCGCAAGGTTTCCAGAATCAATCGCCTTCTCAATGTCGGCCCTCTTCTTCGCCTTGCGTCGGATCTTGGCCCGCTCGTCCCGCTCTTTCTCAATCGCCCGAATCTTCGACGTCGTCGCTTGCACCTTGGCCTTGAGGTCGTCGGACAGGAACGGCGTCGTGTCAAGCTCGAAAGGGAACTTGACCTTGCGCATAATCTTCGTCTTCTTGTTGATGTCACGGCGCCAGAAGAATCGCACAAAGTGAGTGGTCAGGTACGAGGGTAGTCTGTCGATCCGGCTCTCCTCGTTGTACACTGCAGATCGGCCAAGGGAAGAAGACTCCTTCTCGAGGCTTTGGGTGAGGGACTGAGGTCGGGTCGGGACATGCACTGTCAGCTTGGGAACCCTGGAACGCAGGCACGAGCGGGTACTCACATCCATGATGCCGCTAGTCATTTCATTGGTGGTACCGGAGATGTTGCATTGGAGGATGGTGAAAGGGTCCTTTGAAAACGATGGCGGTTCGTCTGGAGCTTCGGGTGAGAATCGCCTGGAGGGAAAGGACACGGACATGGTCAGAAGCGATTCGAGGGCGAGCATCGTCCACGGACGCCAGACTTACTTGATCACCATGTGCCCGGTCATGTACTGTTCAATAAACTTGGCCGAGACTCTCATCCGCTCCGCTTCATTATCGGCACCAGACCCTGGCAGGCCCTTCAGGCAGGCTTGCAGCGAGTTGAGAATGCAAACGTAGACCTCTTCCGCATCTTGCTGCGCATATCCGCCACCAGACCTGTTCATCTCAGCGAATTGCGGCGCGACTTGGCGAAGCATCTGCAGAGGGCAGTTGTGGACGTGTGCTGGTTAGCTCTGATCGCGAAATGAGGCGTCAGGTTGGCGGATCTCAGCACTCACGGTGAGGAAAGACAAGGGAGGGAAGGCCTCGGTGGTACGGCCCAGACTCTTGAACAGATCTCTGAGCGAAGCGGTCAGGTTGGAGTCGCTACTACTGGAGCCCATGTTTCCGGAGAAGCTGCAGACGGAAAGTGTTTCAGCTGGACTGTCCAGCATCGAGGTCATAAATAGTCATGCTTACTTGTTGAGCGCAGTCTGGAGCTCTGGTATGCAGCGCAGCACCTGCAGCGTCGAGTTGAGGTAACATGTGTTGCCCAGGTTGGTAAGGCCAACTTTTGACTTGGTCTATTCGAACCGCGAAAAGTTCCAGACAAAGGATGATCAGCCACCAGAGTACACAGGATTTGAGGACGAGATACAGCGCAGCGTCACTCACTGCCAAAGCAAGTTGGGCGTCCGTCAGGTCCTCGATGAAGGTGGTAGTTGGCCCTGCTGGGCCCTTCGGGAGCTCTCCCGCTGTGCCGATGAGCATGAATGTCTGGCCCTGTACGGTGAAAGAATGCGGTTGGAGGCAGTAAGTACCAGGTCCTCGTCTGAGAGATCTGATCGCGTACATGCTCACCTGTTTTGCATTCAGTTTGGACATGTCGGTGTCATCCTGCGAATGCGCAAATAGTTGTCAGCAGCCAGAGCTGAGGAATGCATGCTGCTTGTACTAGGACTCACCTTGAGCATGCCGCCCTTGACCACCATCTTTTGACGCTCCGGAGGTACGCCCGTCTTCTCATAGAGGGTCTGCTTGAAGATTGTGGCGGACTGTGAGGGATCCAAGACGACCTCATGCTGTTCGAGAAAAAGAAAAGAGGGCACGAGCTCAGTCAGAGAATGCATGGCTCGCGTCTGAGAGGCAGCCATCGGTGAACTCACCAGCTTTCCATTGTGCTTGACTTTGACGTTGACTTGCGCAGCCATCTTGGGCATATCTCTGCGATGTTTCTCGGGGGTCGTCTGCAAGATGTACGATGCCAGTCGATGGAAGGAAGCTGCAAGGTGTTGATGAGCCTGAGCGACATCATCATCCAGAATTTCTCGACTTGAACGCGCTTAGGTGGCCCGTGTGCTGTTGTCACGTGACCACTTTCAGAAGACCATCATCTCCCCAGAGCGAGCCGTGGCAGGGTTGGAGATGGTTTGGCACGCACACAGCCAACCAACAAGCTCACAAGTAACACTGCTGCGGACAGAACAATAGACGCTCATCCAACAAAGGAGCCGTGAGGAGCGATCCAGTCCACCATGTCTCGCCCGCGCTTCTTCAATGCTCCCCGCAAAGGTGAGCCCGCACTTGGGGGAAGCACCATGCGCCCTGCAACGAAGCACTGACATCCTCATCCTCCTCCCTCATCCTCCTCCCTCCCAATGATACGCTACGGACAGGCGAGAACTATGAACTCCGTCAAGAGCGTGAGTCGATCTACTAGCTTCCCTGACTGGTCTCTTCGGTCGAAGCTCACTGCCCTTGATGCTCGCTCAACCTCACAGTCAACTCTGACTTCAAGGACCGTCGCAAAGATGCACTCAAGCGAGGTACGCTCAGCACTTGCTCGCTGTGACAGTGGATCTGTTCTCACCCAATCTACCGCTTCGACACAGTCATCGCCAACATGACAGTAGGCAAAGACGTCTCTGGTCTATTCCCAGGTATGCGCAGTGCCCGTGTCCTGCCTCATCCACTGACGAAGCTATGCTGACACCTTGTATCGTCTCCCAATACAGATGTCATCAAGCAGATCCACACAGAAGATCTCGAAGTCAAGAAGCTCGCATATCTCTACCTGCAAGTCTACACCTCTGCTCAACCAGAGCTCGTCATCCTCGCCGTCAACACATTCGTCAAAGTGAGTCTCAAACATAAGGTCTTCCTACGACTCGCACCTGCTCACGAACCATCTTATCCTACAGGACACCGAAGATCCTAATCCACTTGTGCGCGCATTAGCAATCAGGACCATGGGCTGTCTCCGCTCAGAAAAGATTATCGACTATCTCTCAGATCCGCTACAGAAGTGTTTGCGCGACGATGACCCATACGTGCGCAAGACGGCTGCCATCTGTGTGGCCAAGCTGTACGACCTCAAGGCGGAGCTGGCGGTGGAGAACGGCTTTGTGGCTCAGCTTCAAGACATGGTGGGAGATAGCAACCCGATGGTGAGCACACGTTGAATTGTGCCAATCCCCCAGGCGGCGCGGGGGATTGTTACTGAGCATCCTTCTCATTTTTCCTCTCCAGGTGGTCGCCAACGCGGTCACCGCTTTGACTGATATCCACCAAGCCGCATGCGAGGCGGATCCATCCGGAGAATCCAGCATCTTTGTCATCGACTCGGCCGTGTTCAACAAGTTGCTCATCGCGATGAACGAGTGCACCGAGTGGGGTCGGATTGCCATCCTCAATTCGCTGGCTAGATACAGATGTACGGACGAAAGAGAGGCGGAACACATCTGCGAGAGAGTGATGCCTCAGTTCCAGCACGCGAACGGAAGCGTCGTGTTGAGCGCTGTCAAGGTGAGTCATCCACAAAGAAGCCGCATGCTTCATGCCGAACACAGATCGCCTCACTGAGCTCGTATATGCGCCGTTCGCAGGTCATCATGATCCACATGCAGATGATCACCAAGGAGGAATTCGTCAAGCAGCTGGTCCGCAAAATGGCTCCACCACTAGTCACACTCGTCTCATCTGCGCCCGAGGTACAATGGGTCGCGCTGCGGAACATCAACCTCATCTTACAAAAACGACCCGACATTCTTTCAAACGAGATGCGCATCTTCTTCTGCAAATACAACGACCCGCTCTACGTCAAGATTGAGAAGCTCGAGATCATGATCAAGCTGGCGAACGAGCGCAATGCCGACATGCTGTTGAGCGAGCTGAAGGAGTACGCGTCGGAGGTCGATGTCGAGTTTGTCCGGCGCGCGATTCGGGCCATTGGAAGGTGTTCGATCAAGATTGATGAGGCGGCCGAGCGATGTGTGCACGTGCTGTTGGATCTGATCGCGACGCGGGTGTCTTACGTGGTGCAGGAGGCGGTCATAGTCATCAAGGACATCTTCCGCAAGTACCCGACCAACTATGAGGGCATCATTCCCACACTGTGCGCCAACCTCGAAGACTTGGACGAGCCAGAGGCAAAGGCGAGTCTGATCTGGATTGTTGGCGAATATGCGGAGAAGATTGAGAACAGCGGCGAGCTGTTGGGCACGTTCCTAGACTCGTGGAAGGAAGAGGCGAGCTCGGTCCAGTTCCAAACACTCAGTGCCATCGTCAAACTGTTCCTGAAGCGGCCAGATCAGAGTCAAGGTCTTGTCCAACAAGTGTTGGAGAAGGCGACAAAGGACAGCGACAACCCAGACATCCGGGATCGGGCCTTTATCTACTGGCGCCTGCTGTCGAGTCAAGATGAGAATGCGGGCAAGAGCGTCGTGCTAGCATCCCGACCCCCAATCTCGATCCCACTCACCACAGTATCGCCCGGCCTGCTGAACGAGCTGCTGAACGAGCTAGGCTCGCTGGCGAGCGTGTACCACAAGCCCGAGTCGACGTTCATCGGACGTGGCCGACTGGGCGCCGATGCGATGAACAGGAAACAAGCAAACGCAAACGAAATCACGCGCGAGAAGGCGCTGGCGACGGTTGTGCAAGGCCAGAATAGCGAAAACTTGCTCGACTTTGACGATGAACCTAGCACACTTACCAGCTCTGACTCGGGCAACAATATTGCTTCGATCTCGAGTGGATTGGATGACTTGATTATGTCGCCTACAGGAGGGGCGACGGCGGCGGCGAGCACAAATGGTGCAAATGCGGCGGCGTCATCGTCATCGGCGTCAGGTCCTGGAGTCTCCTCTCAACTTTCGGATCTGCTTGGATTGTAAGTGGGCTTTTTCTCGTAGCCAGGAGTGGAAAATGGGCCTACGCCGCCTTGAACGGCCCGAATACTGACCTTGTGTTGTTCCCTCTGTACAATCCTCCGACTCTGACAGATTCGATGCTGCACCGGGAGCAGACGCGCCTGGCGCGAGAAGCGGGCTCGAGGCTTTGTCGTCCTTACCGGCGGCGCCTACCACGAACCCATCAGCCTTTGGAACAGTGAACGGGGCCAAGGCTCCTCCTCAACAAAAGGCAGCGGACGACGACCTGCTCGGCCTGTTCTGAACTGCGCTCCTGGGCGGCGGTTCAGAGCGGAAGATTGTGTCGAGCGAAGCCTCCCCAGATGTATTACTTCGTCTCAACGCCCTTCCTATTCTTTTCAATGCAGCTTTCAGGCGCAAGCATGATGATGCGCGACGGGGAACGAGTGTGAACTTGTGTGAATTTGCACCAAATCTGGTTGCCAGGTAACGTATACAGATCAGGAGAATGCGAACGGAATCGTGACATAAGGTGAGCCGATGAATATGAATTGAACGAGAGAGGATGAGAGAGGTCGTTCGTCGGTCCGGGAGATAGCGTGGAGAGGCATGGGCATGATCATCACCGTAGTCTCAGAAGATGGCGTTGACAAGGCCCATTCCCACACCAAAGCCCACACCGCCAGCTGTAGTAGGCGCCCAAGGACAACAAAAGAAGGGAAAGAGTAGGGTCAGCAGTTGTCCATCGCTCGAGTCGGACATGCTCATCACATCACATACCTGCTCCGTGAGCCATGGTGCCTCCGAGCTTCTTCATCCCAGCGTTCTTCTTGGCCTTCTGCTCTTCGGTCATGACTGGCGTGAGGCCCCCGATTCCGTTGCCGTTGCTGGGCCCAGCCTGAGCTTGCTGCTGATCACCTTGCGCGGGCGGTGGCGGCGGTCCACCAGAGCTGAACCTCGCCTTGGGAATGAGTCGCCCGCTGGCAGTGTAAGTGGCCCCTTCAGACTTTTCCGAGTATGAGCCTGAGCCTGCGTATGCTGGTGGCAAGGAGCGACTTGGCGGGGTAGGGGCGACAGCGATGCTTTCAACGTAGTTGGCAGGGTACAATTTCGGTTCCGAAGGTCGTGAGAGCACGTATCCTTTCCACCAGTCTGCACTTGTGCGCTCGACGACGACGAGAGTGTCGCCCTCTGCGAAACTGAGCTCGTCTGAGGCGCCGGGTTCGGCAGTGTAGGACCAGATGGCGCGGGCGAGATCTTGCTGTCGTTGGGGCTCTGGTCCGGGTGCTGCTGCTGCTGGCTGGGGTACGGCTGGGGCTGATCGTTTCGACTTTGCCAGCTGAGCAAATCGAGAGGTCAGGTTAGGGAGAATGGCGGCTGGGTTTGAGGTTGAGGAAGTTGGTTGAGTTTGAGAGAGATGGGAGCGGATCGCAGCGCTTGCCTCTGGTGTGAGGTGACCGGTTGACTCGAGGAAGTCGACATCGGCTGAAAGGCGAGCGAGGATGTGGGCGGCGTATGCGTCAGAGGACATGATGCTGAAGATCGGAGGGGGGCCAAAGGTCGCACTTGGTCAACGATGTCAATGAGGAGGTGCGTGAGGATGGCAGAGTGAGTGAGTGAGTGAGTTGCCAAGCTTGCGGCTTCATACAGAGCCTCACTCAGTCGCTCAGCCCCGATGTGCCTTAATTATCCGGCTGTGTCGGCCGAGAGATGATCCACGGATCACTGACCACTGTCCCCAGTTCTTCTCGCGCTTAGACCAACAAACAGCAAGAGCAAGCAACCAGCATCTTTCTCGACCGTGCTGCTGCCTGTTGCGACAAGCATGCGCTCCTTCTCTAACCCCTGCGCTGGGCGCCGCTCCCAAATGCGCTTCAGGCCCTCCAGCCTCGCGCTGTTCCTGTTCGCGTCGCTGATCCTATTGCCCCTCCTATTACAACCGCAACTTAAGTTTGCTCATGCCTTGCGGGAAGACGAAGCTGGGCACATCGACTGGTACCTTCCTCGCATCGGAGTGCCCAGAACGGGCGGAAACTCGACTGCAAGCCCCGGCAAGGTCGGCCCACGCTTCCACAAGCTCCTCAGGCCGGGTATGAGCCGGAAAGAAAAGGGGCAGACCGCAATCTACACGGTCACAGAGAGCAACGTGATCACTGCTTTGAACCCCAAGAACGGCGGCATTGGTGAGTACTTAAATGCACATCAAGCTCCTGTACAGCAACATAGCTTTGACCCCTTCCTGCAGTCTGGAGGCAAGTTCTCGATGACGATGACAGGATCTTGGCCTTTTACACCATCTACGAATGTGAGCAGTCAGCCATTTTCGATTGGAACCTCCCACTGCTGCGGTAGCTGACATGTCCGCGCTTCAGACGTCCTCGTCCTGTCGGGGCCAGGCGGCTCCAAAGTACGGCTCCTTCATGCTTTGACAGGCCATCTGCTATGGGAGACTGTCCAACACTACCCGGCCGACGGAGTCCTGACCGAGACCGACGACGAGGCGAGCGCTATGGTCGACGCAGACTACGTCACTTACGGCGTCCTTCCTTCGGCATACACACTCGCCAACGCGGACACCGTGCGCCGGCTCAACTGGAACACAGGCGAAGTCGTTTGGACGTGGACCAAACCGGCAGAAGAGTGAGTTGGACGGACGATATGCAAAGTAGTTGGGATCCACAAAATTGACACTGTCACTCCAACAGCGAAGCTGTCTCATTGGCCCGGGTCATGGTTCACGGCGCGCATCTTCACGTCTTTGGTCTGCGCAAGACGTCGTCGATACGAGCGCTGCTCAGTAGTGGCAGCTCCGAAGCTGCGACTCTCATTCACTACGTCCTCTCAATCGAGGATGCAGCCCTGCTGGAGCGCAGAGAGCTTCCCGCTCCGCTCGGCCCAGGTGGAGCCTCAGATATCGCACTCGTCACCACCGGATCAGCTCGAAAAGCGCTACACCCGCACGTGGTCTGGCTCGGCCGGGACGGTGCCGTGCGGTCTCTGCCGATTGCATACCAGAACTCCACGCAAGACGGACAGAAACTGGCTTCGAACCCAGTCGTCCTCTATGCCCGATCTTCCTCGACCCGCTTCTCTCAGCTCCTGGAGGTCGGCTTGCGCGACAAGGCCGTCTTGGTCGCAAAGCGCGCGGACAACCACGCCGAGGTGCTCAAGCTCCTTGGCGACGACGCTCGGCCCACCATCAATAGTGATTGGGAATTCGAAGAAGAGGTGAGTCATCATTTCTTCCGTGCCACAACGAGCTAGATACTAATTACTTTAACCCTCTTTGCTCAGGCCGTAGACGCTGTGTATTCAGGCACCTACGACAAAAATGACCAGGCCTACGTAAATCGAGTCTTTTTCCAAAGAGCGCAGCACGTAAGTACAGGTCTATGACAGATAAACTTTACATGGAGAGGAGGAATCTGACCAGAGTCTCTTCCATTTGTTACAGCTGCTGAACTTCCATGTCTTCTGGACTGATGCCATCAACTACGGAGAACGTGGGCAAGTCACGGGATACAGCTTCCAATGGGACCATGATCTCAACGGGGACGTCCTTGCAGTGGGTATCATCTTCTTCCAAGCTGCATCCACGCCGTGCAATGTGTGCTGACCATGACCATTCTTTGCAGGCGCCATTCGAAGGCAATCAAGTCTCACAGTTCCAGCTGATCGTGAGAAGCGCATTCGTCACTTCGTCCGGCTCTATGCGGATGGTCCAGGAAGACAAACACCAGTGGATCAGAGAAGAGAGCTTGACCCAGATCCAGGTCGCTGCGTTTGTGGATCTGCCCGAGCAGAAGCTTTCCACCTTGAGTCCTGCTCAGGCCCAGGCCGCGGCTTCGGGAGTCGAAGGCTTTGCAACGCGCCTAGTACGGCATCTGCTCTCTCTTCAGGATCTACCGGCCTGGCTGCTCGATTTTGCCGAAAGATTCGTTTCGGGAACGCCAGCCGAAAGCTGGAACTATCGTCAGGAGAACGAAGAGAGGGAGGCAACCTCAACCATGGCGACTGCAGGGCCTCGCAAGGGACGTCTGGAGGAAGTACCCGGGCCAGCCCACCTGGGACCAAGAACCTTACAGCCAAACGAGACTGCTGCCATCCTCCGACGGGACCCTTTTGGCTTCCGGAAGGTCATTGTGGCCGGCACTGCCAAGGGCAAGCTGTATGCCATCGATGGCGCAGCCCGAGGCAAGGTGCTCTGGGAGAAGAGCCTGGTCGGCTACGGTCCTGGTGAGGGCCGCCCTGTGCCTCGTGTCACCTTTAAGAGCATCAAGCAGATCCGCTCGCTCGGCGAAATCGCTGGGAGCCCCACCGAGACGCCTGATGCTGATGAGCTGGCTGCCACGCTACAGAGCCCGGTTCTCAGCATTGTCGCAGAGGTGGAGAGCGAAGGCATGACGCTCACACGGATCTTCAATCTTGAGGCACTCTCGGGCAAGTTTATCGACGGTGCCGAGGCCGGCACACCGGTGGCCATTGGAACTGCCAAGGAAGTATTCGGCCTGCCTATCGTGGACGAAGCCAGCAAGAGCAGGGCCATCGCTGTGGTGGGATCCAAGAACCAGGTGAGCAGCCGACAAGTCTATGTATAGCGCCGAAAGACGGCCACTGACCCAATCTTGCTGCGACCTCAGCTCTTTGTACTTCCAGACAGCAAAGATGTCCTGGACAAATTCTCGCAGTTGTTCGGCAAGTTCTATTTCACTCTGCGCTCAGAGACTGAAAGCGGGCAACACGGACTAGAAGGATACACTGTCGGCTCTAGCGGGGCCAGCACTCGGATCTGGAAGCTGGACTTTGCGGTGGACGAGCGCATCCTCGAGGTTGTCAAGCCTTCGGACGACGTGGTCGCCAGTCAAGGCAAAGTTCTGGGTAACCGCCAAACACTCTACAAGTACCTGAACCCCCACGCACAGCTGGTCACGACGGTAACATCAGAAGGCGGCACGATCAACGCTTACCTCGTCGATGCTGTGACTGGACGAATCGTCTTCGAGACGAAGGCAACGGGCGTCGATGTGACGGAACCGATCAAGGCCGTCTATGTCGAGAACTGGATCGTGCTATCTTACTCGACGTCAAGCCCGGCCGATCCGCACTCGCAACGACTTCTCAGCGTGGAGGTGTACGAGGGAACCGGAACGGAGCGTAGCTTGTTCGATTGGAGCAGCCAGTTCAGCAGCTTTGGCCGCACGACTTCGAAGAAGACCAACACTCCCGCGACTCCACAGCCACTCCAAACGTTCCAACAGACCTTTGTGGCGCCGTGGGGCATCCGTACCTTGGGTGTGACCCGAACGAAGCATGGCATTTCGACCAAGTCGCTCCTCGTCGCGACAGAGTTGAACCAGATCGTCGCCATCAACCGAAGACTTTTAGATCCTCGCCGACCGGTGGGCCGGAAGCCCAACTCTGAAGAGGCCGAGGAACTCTTGTTCTCATACGATCCTCTGCTGCCGATGGAGCCCAAGTGGGCGGTCAGTCACATCTTCCCGGTCGCCAAGGTAGACCATCTGCTGGCTACGCCGGCGAGCATCGAGAGTACCAGCATGGTCTTTGCCTTCGGGCTGGACTCGTACGTTTCCCGGGTCTCTCCAAGCGGCGCTTTTGACATTCTGTCCGGTAAGTGGGATCTGCCTTGCCTTCGGAACGCCCTTTCTCAGACTGACACTCCTTTCATTACTGTTCAGCTAATTTCAACAAGGTGCAGCTGCTGCTCACAATCACGGGCCTCGCTGTTGGGATTGTGGTGACGAAGCCTTTGCTTCGAAGCAAGGCAGTGAACTCCAGATGGTAATACGCAGTCAAACTGCTGAAGTGAGGATGAAGCACGTTTGTATTGACAGACATGAGCAATAAATACATCAGGAAGTTGAGTAGATCTTAAGCCGATGAAGTTTTGAGCCCTTGAATTTCTAGGCTGTTAAAACTTAAAAGAAGTTAATTCTTAAGCCGCTCAAGTTTTCAGTGTTGAAGTTTTAAGCTGTTGAATTTTGAGCTGTTGGAATATCAAGCAATTGAGGCATTACTGCAAGCTGTGGAAGTTTAAAGCTCTTCAATTTTAACTGATCGAACTTATAGGTAAGCTGTTGGGGAGCTGGGCGAGTTTTTAAGCTGTTGACATATTAAGCAAATTGCTCTACTGCAAGCTGTCGAAGTTCTAGGCTATCGAAATGTTCAGCTGTCTAAGTTCAAGCTGTTGAAATTTCAGCCGATCAAGTCTTAAGCAATTGAGGTTATACAGCAACCTGTTGAAATTTTAAGCTCTGGATTTTAAGATGTTGGATTTTTGCGTTGATGATCCTTAGGCTATAGACATTAAAAGCAGAGTGCATTTTAAATGCCCAACTGTTGAGATTTAAAATCTGGGACTTCCAGACTTCCAGTGATAAGTGGGAAATTTTTAAGCTGTTGAACTTTTAAGCTGTTGAACTTCCAAACAGTTCAATCTTAACCGCTTTGATTTACATGTAAGCTGTTGAAATTTAAGCTCAGCGAAATTTAAGCTGCTGAAATTTCCAGATTACTTATCTCTCGAGTTTTGACTTACATAGTAGCATTGCTGAAGGAGAGCTCAAGACTTCGAGATATTTAAATATCCTAAATGCTTTGCTCACCAAACAATTGTTGTCATGTGGGTACGCAAAATTGGCTCCATCACTCGGCCTCGATCATCTCCAAGAGTATCCCCCTCAACCGG
>LAXH01000124.1:34879-52436 GCA_001006505.1 Tilletia horrida | reverse complement strand
ATCACTATTAGGCCGAGCTCGTCCTGAGATCGCCTGGTGCAGTCTGGTGCAGATAAAGCGCGTCTACGTATTTGTAGTCGCAATACGCCACTTTTGATCATCTTTGAGCGGCCATTCAAGAGAAATGGGACGTCATAACTCCTCATGATTTCAACCACTACATCGAGGACATGCCTGATCGTGTTCGAATTGCAAAGAACCGGCAGGGTCGAGTTACCAATGAGCAAGTCGCGACCGACGATTCATTGTGTTCAGCTGCCACCTCCTTCAACACTCACCACTCGTTGTCTTATGAATCTGATGTGTGTCTCTGACGGCAATCCACCAATGATGTAATCTATGGAACGCGTTTTGTGCCAACATCGGTACATTCCACATGGCACATTGAGCTTTGGACATCGCAAATTGCTTCCCAAAAATGCTAATTGGATTACTGTTACCAAAGACTCCATCTATATCATCTGAAGCGGCAAGAACATGTGCGCGGTCTGGCCCATAGAAAATTTTGAATGGGCGGGCTGCGGCTTCCGCAAATTCAGCGGCAGTGGGAGGCTTGACTTCCGCAGATTCAGCGACAGTGGGAGGTTTCATTCTTGGGACAGCAGGAGTATCCTGCTGCTCCACAGCCTCGCCATCACTGCTGGTATTGTACTCGCTGTCATCCTCAGACTCTTCGTATCTCGGAGGGTAGTAGGTCGTGCCAGTGGTCCGGCAGAAGCACTTGATTGCATAATGTTCTAAAGCCATTGCCTTCGAAGCTGTATCTTGCTGCAGGTGCGCGCAGAGTGCTTTCCGTCCAGCACCAGTGCGCAGGCATGATGATTAAGTGTGAGCACAAACTTAAATAGGTTAGAAATGCCACAATTCGTTTACTTTAAAGCGCGCACATGCTCATTACGAGCTCGAGCGGAAGGCTACGTGTCCGGATAAAACGAGGTTGGCTAAATTCAAATTGGACGCTATCACATTTGCCTGAACCGTGAAGTTATTCGTTTCCCGTGCTTCTGAGGCAACGAAAGGGTTTTGGAATAATTGTTGCTGATGTTTTCAATTTCGTGTCGCCGTCTTTCCGACATCAGCAGTGCCATTAAGAACTTCCCAATGTTCTCAATTTGTTTTGAGCGCTGTCGTGTGCAGACTGTTACGCTTGTTCTCTAAGCTTCGTATACGCCGCGTGGCGCGCTGTTTGCCGTCTGGGCGTTCACGCTGATTTTTGCCTGCCGGAAATGAGATGGACCGGTGCTTGATGAGTTAGCTGCTGCTTTCGCAGCGCGACGTCTCTTCTGCAACTAGTTTCGCATGCTGTCGATGGGGTAAAAAATAGTTCCAAATGCATCACACGCATGACCTTCCCTCTATCTTCTTTCTTACGCGAGTCTTTCTCATGGTTCCGGTGCAACAGCGATGTCTCCAAAGCGTCAGTCTGAGAAGTTGGCAGCCGGCATTTATGTCTGAAAACGCCGACAAGGTGAATCTGCTTTCAGCAGTAGACCAATTTCGCACATTTGGTGAGGGGGAAGAAGCAGCGTTGGCATTTGGGAAGACAAAGGTCAAGCGTTCATGTGATCATGATCATATATTTCATCGGCGACGCTTTTGAATATGCGAAAATTGATTTTTGGTGTCCGTCACCCCGGAACAGGGTGCAATGTCCGATGCTTGATGTGAGGCGTGCGACGTCCGGTGTACCGATGTTGGCGCAAACCGCATCCAAAATTTGTGGTGTTCAAAGACGTACTTGTACTTGTCGGCCGAGAACTCACTATAGGGTTCGATCTCACCATGGGGTTGCCAGGCAATCGCGCATGAACGATCTGTGACTATTGCACTTGCTCAAGAGCTAGCCCTTCCCAGATCCCAGCTATTGCTGTCTTCACTATGCGATTCCTTACTCGGCGTACTCCGGCGCTGTTTCGGGTGACCGGAAGTTTCTTACCTTGTGGGAATTTTCCATCATCGTGTTCAGGGCGATATTCATCGTCAAAGCCGTTCGCCACTGGTTCTCCTCCTTCGTCATCTGGTCCGCGCTCGCAATCTCATCATTCCTTATTATGGGCTGCCGCAGCCGGATCTGCATTCCTGAGTGCCTGCGCTACGTACATGTATCTCCAGGCCGGTGCTGAACCTCTTTCATCGACCCGTGGGAAAAAGCATGAGTCGGACTTGAACGGAGCGATCGCGGCGCTGCACTCGGCATTCAACGACGCTGACCGCATCTCTACGGACGTCGACGACCTTCACAATCGCGGTTTTTCTGCCTGGAGTTACCATCCTGCTGCACCCCCCTCGGTGGTAGTCTGGCCCCGCTCTGTTGATGAATGTGTCCAGATCGTGCGGATTGCGTCCCGATACGGATGCGCGATTGTGCCTTTCGCGGGTGGGACGTCTCTGGAGAACCACTTCTCGGCTCTGCCACCCGAGCAAGCACGACGCGAGGGGATCACTGTCAAACCGACTATTTCCGTCGACTTTGAGCTGATGAGCGACGTCCTGGACCTTCACGAGGAAGACGGAGATGTACAGGTACAGCCCGGCCTGCAATGGGAAGATCTAAACGAGTGGCTTAAAGGCCAAGGATCAAATCTGTACTGGCCAGTGGACCCGGTGAGTGTGCTGCCTCGTTTACACTTAGATCATTGAATGAGCACTGCTGAAGTCTGTATCTGCGCAGGGACCTGGAGCTGCGTTTGGTGGGATGCTCAGCACAGGCGGGTCGGGAACGAACGCGGTGCGCTTCGGTACAATGAAAGGAGACTACGTTCTCAACGTCGTGAGTGAGCCAACCAACAGTGATCCAGGATCTCTGGCGTGGGATGCTCATACATCTCACGTTCTTCACAGACTGTCGTCCTCCCAAATGGTGAAGTCATCACGACCAGACCCCGAACACGCAAATTTGCGACGTCTCCGGACATGACAAAGCTCTTTCTCGGCGCAGAAGGAACATTGGGCCTGATCGTCGCTGCCACTCTCAGACTCGCGCCACGCTTGCCGACAACGGTAGGTCGGGCGAGTTTCAAGACGGTCGAAGAAGCGTGCGGAGCTGTGCGAGAGATGCTTTCGCAAGGCGTCGGGGTGCAGTGCATCGAATTGCTCGATGATTCGATGATCCGATGTGTCAATCAAGCGGAACGATCGAATGGGTCTGCCATGTCAGCGGATCTACCCGAGCGACCAACACTGTTCATCAAGTTTATGGGAACTCCGGCGCATACCAATGAAGACGAGCGACTGGCCACTGATATCGTAAGGCGTTTCGGAGCTGGTGGGCTGGAGGTTGCCCGTGATCCGGAAGAGTGCGAACGGTTATGGCGAGCGCGGAAAGTCGCGCTCTGGAGCGCGATGGAATACCGCGAGAATATCTCGCGCAAAACCAAGGACGGCACAGTGAGCTTCTCTCCTGACTCGGATCAGGCTGCGCGAGAGCGAGAAGAGCTTGGACCGGTGAGATGCTGGACGACGGACTGCTGTGTGCCGCTGGGCCAACTTTCGGAGATGGTCAAGAGGGTGAAGAAGGACATTGAGCAAGCTGGAATACTAGGCCCTCTTGTCGGTCATTCCGGAGATGGAAATGGTGAGCTCCGACACAGCGCTTGCTATGAGCTGATCCTGATCTGACAGACGTGGGCTCCTGCAGTCCATGCGCTCTTATTGTTCCGAGACAAGGACAAGGATGAGTTTGAACGCGTCAAATCGGTAGCCTCGAGGATGGTTGCACATGCTCAGTCACTTGGCGGCACTGCATCTGGGGAGCACGGAGTCGGACTGGGCAAACGACAGTACTTGGAGCGCGAGCTCGGCTCCGGGACTGTCGACCTTCTTCGCCTTCTCAAGCGAACCATTGATCCCGAGAATATCTTCAACCCCGGAAAACTGTATCCTCCAGAGAATCAAAGCAACCCACTCTAATGATTTCTCTCGAAACGAAGACAAGGATGAATGTCGTCTTGCCTTCCTATCCATTGACACTGTAGCCTACACCTTCATTACCAAATGCACAGCTACGCTAGACGATGCTCCATTGCTGCTTCGCGATGTCCGCTTCAGAACGCAGGTGCCCAAAGAAAAGGTCATAAAGCTAGAGAAATCGACTCTGCGCCGCCTCACTGTCACTGCGGAGCAGTGCTTGATTCGGGGAGAAGTCTCGTGCGTTCGTCGGCGGTGTTATCGTCATCTTCACTAGCGGGCTCGACTGGACCGTACAGAATGTAGTGCTGCACGAAGAAGATGATGTCGAATCCGATGCTGATCAAACCCAGTCCGAGCTTGGAAAAGTCACCTGGCGGACGTGAAGGACCAGAGAAACAGTTCAGTCATTTGCCAGTTGCTTCTGAGCAGACGTGTGGGCAGAGTTGCACGTACCAATAGCGCTTGACCAGTCTCCTGTCATTGCCGAGTCGATGAGCAGCTGGGTGATGGAGAAGACCCCACCAGTAAAGTCGAGGATGATGTTGCCGATGCTCCATCCCCGGGTAGACTTGCGCTTGGCATTCATACGCATCTGAGGCAAGTACTGTTCGGACGAGCAGACAATCGATCAATTTGTTGAGACAGAGCCGCTGTCAGGGAGGATGGGCTTACTTTTATGAAGGTTATGACTAGCTTCATGCTTGATAGAATTTGGACAAAGTCGATCCACTCGACCGGCGTCCATTTTCCTGATGCGTGGTCGCCACCGGTAATGACACAGAGCAGGCCTGTGACGATTGCCACCAGGGTGAAGACGGACAGCAAGGCGAGAGTCCACCTGGATATCCGCTGGTTGGTGTCGCGTTGATAGAGCGCGATCTGGATCATGACTACGAGCATCAAGATCTGGATGTCCATCAAAAGTCAGGTTCAGTGTCCACGTACACATGCTCATATAGCGTGTACATTAGAAGCTCACCAAGGCATGAACGGCGAATGCAACATCGTTGAGCTGAACGACATTGTCCTGTCCTCCGTGCCTTGCTCGGTATTGCTCTCTGATGAGGGGCGAGGAAAAGAATGCAACGTTAAAAGCGGTATAGCACAAGAATCCGAATGTGTTGAGGATGGCAAAGTCGAATGACAGGCCTTTGCATATCCCAGAGTCAAGAAGCGGTGGGGGGTCAAAAGTGATGGAAGACGACTGTGAAGCAGGGTGTCCTCGATGCTCACCCGATACCGATTTCCTTCTGAAGTTGAGGATGGCTTGCGGATAGAAGCTGGCTGACCATGCTACGAAGTAAATCCAGCCGCAGGCCTGGGAGAGAGCTAGGAGGAAGAAAGAGGTTTGGCCATCCTTGCGGAACGGTGAGACGATTGCGTCCTGGGCCACAGCCTGAAGAGAAGTCAGTGCGGCGGGTGCCATGACGGTGAAGAGACGGGGACGGAAGATGTCAGCAAGGAGATGGAGCAGTCAGGCGAAGATCGAGCACGCATGTAGTCCCTTGATGCTGGTGGTCGTCCTCCTCCTCCCATCTTCTGGATAATGCGTGCAGCATTCCTAGGCAGGCCCCAGAGAGAGATTGGAAACTATGGCGCCATCTTGGAAAGCTGCGACGAAAGTAGTCACTCAACGATGACGTCGGACACCTTCAAGATGGCATTGAGGCTGTGAAGCACGGCGACCGACGACAACAGCCAGCTCCATCACACAACTGCAGCACAGGCAGATACGTATGCTTCTCGCCTAGCCAGCGTTGATATAGCTTAGAACATAGCACCATCACGCGCATCAGATGGCTACCACCTCGACTCCCTCAACCAACGACACCGCCGCGACGGACGAGCAGATCGCTCAGGCAAGACTGCATTTCCCCGAGAACCCCTTTGCCGATGATCACCACCTCCAACAACAGCCCGCTTCAACACTGAATGCTCTGCCCAACCTCTCGTCCTCAGCAGCTGCAACGGTAAGCCCAGATGCACCAGGAACAAGCATGCTCGTCATCGGGGACAAGAACCCGTTCCGCCATGTCGCAGGGCAGAACACTGGCACAGATCCAGCATTGACACCAAGCACCGCGCTTCCATCAGGATCAGCAGTAACAGGGCCGCTCAGAGATCCCTTTGATATCGGACAGCTCGAGCGAGATCTGCCCACAAGCACTGCCCAGACGACAGCTCCTGCCTCGGCGACTGCAGCAAGCTCAGTGCAGACTACGACCAGCGGTGATACATCACTACCTGCCTACGCGCCGCCTCCAGGCCCTTCTCCTTCCGGCGTTCCCGCTCCCGCTCCAGCACCAGCCGCAGACTCACACTCACACGACACCAAAGGAGGGAGACCGAGCGAGATCACAGAACCCGCTGCACATGCCTCCACCAGCGCCGCTTCTTCCTCTGCAACAGCGGGTCCCTCATCATCCTCGTCTGGTGCGAATGCGACCTATGCGCCTCCTTCAGGGCCGCCTCCTGCCAATGAAATCATTCGCGACGACCAACGACATCCATCGAGCTCTACAACCTCAGCTACTGTCGCCGCTGCTTCATCAGCATCGTCTGTCTCGCAAGCTCCACCACCACGTGCATATGTGCCAACCCGCGAGCCCGTTCCTGGCGCGCCCTTACTCCGCAAGGACAAGCTCCTTGTGTATCCCCTGGGCCTAGCTGAGTGTCACAAATGTCACAACATGGGATACAAGTTCAACGACCCCACCCATCCCTGCAAAGGGTGCTGGTCAAGCTATGGCAAGTCGATATCTTCCCTCTTAGCCAAGCACGGCAGCCTGGATCGAGTGCCCGGTCAGCTTCAGAAGCCACTCCCCATGCAAGTCGGTCCGCCAGTTGGCGGCGGCTCCGCTCTGATCCACCGACCTTCCGCATCTTCCCATCGGCCAACTGCATCGGCAGGATATCCAGGCGCTCCCATGTCAAATGTCAACAATTATCGGTACATGGACGCCAACTTTGACCACGGTCACGGCATGCACACGCCCGTCCTGCCTTCCTGGGCAAGAGATCCGCCTCCTCGACGTTCAGATTCGTCGACCTCGCGACTCCAATTCAGACCTCCAACCCAACCTCCGCCTCCTCCAACCACATCATCCCAATCCGTCACTACAACTCTTGTCAGCTCCCCGCGCGAACCGATTCATCGAACGGACGAAGCTCTGGCTGCAGATGCTCAGACGGGAGGCAACCGGGGCGATCCCACGGGCGACGAAGGTGTGAGCGCAGAGGGGGAAGTCCCACCTTCGTACGATGAAGCCGTCACCGCCGCAGCAGAGGGCAGGACGCTCGACTCTCAACATGTGCGACCGACAGGTCCACAACGAAATGCAGTCGCGCCTCGGATCAACACGGGCGATGTCAATACACCCCCTCCACCACCGCGGCCATCAGGTGCGAGCAGTGCTGGTCTGTACTCGGCTCCTAGCTCTGCACCTCCACCTCAGCATTATGGCGGGCCTTCCGGTTCGCCTTACAGCGCAGGGCCACAATCGCCGTACGGGAACCGTCCAGGACCAGGATATGGTCCTTATCCAAGCAACTCACACGGATATGGACCACCAGGGCCTGCTGTGTATGGGCCGAACCCAAACGTGCATTATGTGCACCCTTCGAGACGGCCTCCGCCAGGTGCATTGGTGGTCAGGCCAGGCGATCCGAGGATTGGAGGAAGGCGGTGTCACAACTGTGGGGGAGACGGTTCCGTTGAGCCCAAGTGAGTGTGTTTGTTAAAACAAAGTGTACTACCAAATGACTCAAGAGACACCTGTTGCTGACCATACGTGACATTTCGAATCTCCCCAGCTTTCTCGACGCATTGTTCGGTGCGCCCAGCGAGCAGTGCCGCGTTTGCAATGGGAGCGGAAGGATATTCGCCCCTCACTGATGTCACGACCTGGCACAGGTGTAACATGGCTCGCTTGTACATATGTGAAGTGTTGTATTACATCTTGGGGCGCTCAGGGTCTCATCCTGGCTGGACTCCATCTCCTGATGACAACTTCCCTGACTGACCAGAGCTGGCCACTTTTCAACCGGCTAACCATCTCTTCGGGGCTGGCGAGGTATAATGATGGCGTTTTGGAAAGGGCGGGAATGTGCACGTGCGCCAGGATCAGAGTCTGTGGTATAGAGAGAGAGTTAAAGCCAAGATCCGGGCAACGATGATATCAGGTCGGCGTACCTTCTGGACATGAGAGTTGACGCGGTTGAAGGTGTGGAACTTGATCCAGTCCAGATCGCCGGACGTGTTGAGAAGAGGAGGGTTGAAGGGTGCAGACTTGGCGTCCTCTGGATCTTCATAGACTGGGACTACCAGGACTGCGAACCTATCTCCCAGCGATCGAGCGTTAGAGATGGGCACATCATGGATAGACAGATCAGACACGATCGATAACTCACTCTGCATGCGAGAAGACGGGTCCCCGCTTGTAGAGCAGCAGGTCTACGCAGAATTTGAGCCCGGACTTGACGACCCAGCCGAGGGATCTGAAATGATGGTACGCGACGTAATGGAGAAGGAACGGGTTGTCGGGCCTCAGATAGCGCTCTTGTTGTATTTGGGCCGGCATGGATGGGGCGCCGTCTGAAGGCGACACAGATGCTCTTTGATCGAGAGGTAAGGCTGTTTGGAGAAGTGTGTGGTATAACGATGCGATGCTGAATGGTCGATTCTGGAAAATGTAGAAAATCAGCCCTGTGTCGTGATGTCTGCTTGGACATGACATTCACTCACCTGCGCATCGTATACTTGCAGTACGCCCAACATTCCGGCGAGAAAGAAGGTCTCTGGTAGAGATAGCTGCATTCGCTCCAGCTCCATGATGTCGATGTCGTCTTCTTCGTCATCATCGTCAGCATTGAGAATGTCTTCGAGCGAAGCTTGTGACACCTGAGTACCCAGAACCTCGCCTCTTGTCTTGCCTTGTCCCGGGATTTTCGCTGCAGGTCTAAGATGGATCAAGCCAGGCACAAAGGTGCGATATGCTTCTTCGTCCCCTTCTTGATCCTGGCTTTCCGGCTCGGCTTCCCCCTCCGCATCCTCAATGCTCCCACCAAGGGCGACGATGCCGTCCTTGAGCATGGTACCCGCTTTCACCGCAAGCTTTGCGCGCTCAATCTTGGCCTGAACTCTTTCCCTGCGTCGGAAAGCAGTCATTTCCTCGGGCGTGAGTTTCTCCTGACCGAGTCTTCCCTGCTGCCGTGCCCTCTGGATCTGGACCGAGGCCAGGGTTCGTTCGTGCCATGTCGGTTCTGAGCGGGAGAGAGTGCCCTTGCCGAAGAAGCCCGAGTACCACAGATGGAGGTTATCAGTGTGAGAAGCAGTCTTGGACGAGGCATGGAAGTCGAGCCATACGACTGAGAGCGATGGATCAAAGTGAGCTTGGAACTGGGTCTGCGGTTGCTGCTGCTGCTGCTGCTGCGAAGAAGAGGAAGAGGACGGGGCGGAGGAAAACAAGTTGACGGGAAGCAAACGTGAGTACAGAGATCGCTTCTCCTGTGCGGACCTCTTTGACGAAGCCATGGCAATCTCACTCCCTCTGTCTGTGTGGTAGTCGGAAGGCCTCACAGCAGAGAACCCTCGTCGATGTCGAGATGGAGGCTCTCGATCCCATCCTCGGAGCCTTTTGTACAAATCTTCCTCGCCTGCACAGACCTCGACAACGCACTCCCGCCTCAGCTGCTTGCTGACCATCAACCCCATCAGCGACCCAGCCAAACCATGTCTTCGTCTCTTTTCGTCAATAGTGCAGGTAGCAATGCTGCATCGAGCTCGGCCGGGGCGTCTGGCGCTGGTGCGGGAGCAGCGGGCGCTGGCGGAGGCAGCACCAACCTCGCCATTCATCCTCTGCCCATCCTCAACATGTCGGAGCATCACACTCGCACTCGCCTCCAGAAGAACAGCAGCAGCAGCAGCGATGTTTCTGTATACGGTATTCTGCTGGGCACCCAACAAGGTCGGGATGTAGAGCTGCACAACTCGTTCGAGTTCATCCTCACCAACTCGTCAACACAGTCAAATCCAGTGGTTGATCATCATTTGCTCAAAGTACGACAAGACCAGTGTGAGTCTCTGCACTGACTCTGACCAGGCTGTGCTTCGGCGCTGACCAAATGCTGGCCACCTCTTCTTTCCGTTTGAACAGTCAAGCAGGTCTTCCCAACTTTCGAAATCATGGGCTGGTACTCGTCCGGCCCGGACCCAAACGAACACGACATGGCCATTCACAGACAGCTGCTAGCATACAACGAGACATTGATCTTCCTCAAGCTTTCCCCGTCACATCTGGAACCGCAGCAGTCTGCATCTGACACCAGCAGCGGAGCAGCAGAGTCTTCAAGAAGAAGGGGTGACGATGACCTACCGCTGTACGCATACGAAACTGTCATCGAGGTAGCAGGTGCAGAGAAGAACGGCACTTTCAATTCAGCGTCGAAGGGCAAGGGCAGCGATTCCGATGCAGGCGCAGGCGGAGCCGACGTGAATGAGGACTCGATGAATGTACGCTGGGCCCCGTGCGGATATCGGATCGAGACGGGGGAGGCGGAGCGCATTGCTGTTGATCACGCGAGCAAGCCGCCAGAGAGTGGCACAGGAGAAGAGACTAGCTGTGAGTGGCCTTCAAAACATTTTGCGTGTCCCGTGCTTTCCCTCCTCGACTGGAGACTCAACCCTCCCCGTTGGGCCCTTTCCGACAGTGATCGCAAACTTATCGACTCAGTACAATGCGGTCAAAATGCTGTCAGACAGAGTCAAAGCCGTTGCTCAATACGTGGCCCTGGTACAAAGCGGAGCTTTCCCAAGAGACCACGAGACATTAAGACAAGTTCGAGCGCTAGTCAGCTCGCTTCCCGTCGTCGGCATGCCCGAGCTCAGTGGAGAGATCGTTGAGGTGAGTGCCCTGGCATCCACCAGCTCATTCCTTCAACTGCACGCTCAAGCTCATGAGGTTCTGGTTCCCTCTTAGGAATACAACGATGTGCTCCTCACCTCGTATCTGTCCAACATCACGCAGCAAGTGACCAGCTTGAATGAGGTACGCCATTAGTCATGTCACACAACCGGAGTCTTGACCGAGTCCAGCTCACTCTAATTTTTTGAACTGATCACCGCAGCTCGTCGACAAGTTCGACCTTGTACAAGAGCCCTCAGGAGGAGGCGGTGGTGGGCCAGGGCTCGCAGCACTCGGCGCGGGAGGAAGACGTCTACCTCGTATGGCGCTCGGAGGCACTGGAGGCGGCGGCCGAGGAGGAGAGCCATCGGCCGGCTTTTCGCCTGGATCTCCCTTCTTCGAGCGCTCGATGGGACTCGGAGGGTCGAGTTCGAATGCGATGAGTTACTGATGAGCGGGCTGTGACGTAAACACACTCATTCGCTCTCTCACCAAGACGAACGACACCACGCACATTTGGACTTCTCCGAGCAATAGAACTTGCATCAGGGCGGTCCGGTTCTGAAATGGATCTATTTCACAATGTCGTGGTTCACTTGATCTCCGACTGAGTCTCCTCATCACGCCGCCTCATGCATGGATCTGCCCGTTGCCCGAGCCCTCGAAGCGCAGTACCTCGGATGCTGAGGGCATAAAAGGGAGCCGGCTGAAGTCCCTTTTGGTGACCGGGAGCGCAAGTTCCACCAGTCTCGCCTCGTTGCTTGAGCATTCGGGATTTGTCTCGCTTTAGCTGAGAGAAGACACTTCCATCATAACTCGCTCTTTGAAGCTCGAGATGCAGCTCATGGCCTCCGCTTTCATCACAGCGACTGTCTCATTCGCGCCACAGACTGTTCGCTCGAGACATTTTGACCTGGCGCTCACCGCGGGGGAGACACAGAACAGACCTTCCCACCGTTTTCGCTTTGGGGCAACATCACATCAGATTTCTCACAGAAGGTTACGGCTAGAACAAGAGGATCGAAAGCAAGCATGCGCAGGGGATCTAGGTGTGCACACGTAATGGGAGCAGTCGGTGATGCTGTTTGCACGGGTCGCGTCTGCTCAGGGCCAGCAAGAGGGCTGGTCACGAGGGCAGCAGACACGGGAACCTCCGTCGCCGCGGCAGCAGTTGTTGCGGCATCCACGGCAGTGCTTCCACTCCGCGGAGTTGACTCCGAGGTAGTCGCAAGTCTAGATGCCCGAGGGACGTGGCCATGGATGTAGGCGCGTTTGCATGAGTTGGGGGATAAGCACGAGGAGACAGCACATGCGAGGAAGATCAGAATGAAAGACTTCAAGTCAGCATTTGAAGCAACAGTGAAGCGATATACAGACACGTGTTTGGATCCGTCACTCACCGGGTGGGCCACAAGATCCGTGTACGCAAAGCAGTTCTGGACCACGCACGAGCTGCACTTGACGGCGCACTGGTACTGCCAGTTCGGGAAGGCTTCGGCAGAAATGCCCAAAGTCTGGCGCTTGTCTTGGCTGCAAGCTCCGCCGGTGCAGAACTTGAGGAAAGTCTCCTGTTCCGGGGAGAGCCCCGTGAACGCAGAAGCAACGGCGGCGAAGACAAAGATTGAGGAGATTGCGACAAGCTGCATGGTGGGTGGTTGGAGTTGGGTGGAGCTCGGGCGGGTTGAGGTTCGTGGTACTGATCACTCAGAAGCTGAGGGTGGTGTACCTAGGTGAAACGCTGAAAAAAAGAGTGAGGTGGAAAACGCTGAAAGAAGATGTCAAGAGTGCTGAAAGCTCGTCTCTTTATAGGGCAGAAATGAAGATGATCCAGAGGCGGTGGTGCACTCCTCGGACTTCATCGTCCGACTGAGGAGGAAATGAGATGGGTTCAGTCAGTGGCTGCACAGCATGTACGATATGCAGAGAACTGCCCTCTCAAGAATCAAGCCTGCCTCGCTCTTCGGACATGATCCAGAGAGGTCGTAATGGGTGATGTGAGGGAAGTGCTTGGCGGAGTCCGAAGATGAGGTGAACGCGTCCATCAGATGAACGGCTGTTGCTCTCTTACATGAGTTGGACGGCAGAGCTCATCCGCATGGAAGTGGAAGTTGACGAGGTGGGGAGAGGTCTCTCGGCCGAGAAAGACATCATGACATCGCGCGCTCGGTCCAACATCACCATCAATTGACTGGGCAACTTGCTGCTGCTCATCCAAGAAGGAAGCTCCTGGGTTCAACTCTCCCTACTTGTTGTACAACGCTGCAAGGCAGGCCTACGCAACAATGATCTCGGTGAGTGTACAGCGACTAGAGCGAATGCGCGCACCTGCTGCAGTTTGCACAATCTGATCAATCATCCATGCTGTCGTCCCCCACGCTCAGGCATTCTTCATCTTCAACCAAAAGGGAGAGGTAAGCAACACATCATACAGCTTGGTCCCAAAGACAGCATTCATCCAGCGCTAACCTCATGTGCTTACCCTTCTCGTAGGTCCTGATATCTCGTCTCTTCCGCAGTGACATCAAGTGAGTCTGGCTCTCACAGATTTGAAGCATACATGAAGCCATTTCTGTTTGCTCACCAGCCGATCTTTGACCCCGTCTTGCCCAACGAAGGCGGTCCATAGCGGACATCTTCCGCATTCAGGTCATCTCCAATCCCGATGTACGTTCGCCCATCATCACCCTGGGCAGTACCTCCTTCTTCCATGTCCGGCACGAGAACCTGTACATCGTCGCGGTAACAAAGTGAGCTCACCCTATGAGGGACAGCCAACTGCATACATCCTCAGATCTGTTCACTGACCCCTGAATGGTGTTCCCCTCTACCAGAAATAATGCAAATGCTGCTCTAGTCTTCGAGTTCTGCTACCGCCTTATTCAGATCGGAAGAAGCTACTTCGGGAAACTCGATGAAGAATGTGTCAAGAACAACTTTGTGCTGCTATACGAGCTGCTCGATGGTGCGGCTCTTCTCAGAAAATGCTCATGGCGCCGACGGAGCATGGAAGCTGACCTTTCTCTTCGTCCCTGCTCGCGCGACCTGCAGAGGTACTGGACTTTGGCTATCCTCAGAATAGCGAAACCGACACCCTGAAGATGTATATTACTACCGAGTCCATCAAGTCCGAACAGGCCGTCCGAGAAGAGAGCAGCAAGATCACCATCCAAGCGACCGGCGCCACCTCCTGGCGGAGAGCCGATGTCAAGTATCGCAAGAACGAGGCATTTATGGACGTAATCGAGACTGTAAACTTGCTCATGTCCGCCAAGGGTACCGTATTGAGAGCCGATGTCGACGGCCAGATCCTGATGCGCGCGTACCTGTCGGGCACACCAGAATGCAAATTTGGGCTGAATGACAAGCTCAAGCTCGACAAATCGTAAGCATGCCTGCAACATGTTAGCACTTTTTGCAAGGCTATCCTTTTGTGCTGACATGGTGTGTGCTGTCCTTCTTTGTACTCGCCCCTTTCTTCAACTTCAGTGTCGGAGTCAGCAACTCGCCAGAGGGTGCGGTGGAGCTAGACGACTGTCAATTCCATCAATGCGTCAAGCTCTCAAGATTTGATTCAGATCGCAGCATCAGCTTTATCCCACCAGATGGCGAATTTGAACTCATGAGGTGAGTCCTCTCCCGGGCCCTGAAGACGTTTCTGGCCGTTCGTTGGCCCTCCAGCTCAACTCATCACCCATCTATTTGTTTACTCTCACAGATATCGGTGTACAACAAACGTGAATCTTCCATTCAAAGTCCAGCCCATCGTTGAAGAAGTGTCCAAGTCGAGGGTGGAATACAACATCCACGTGCGGGCGAACTTTGACGCCAAGCTCAGTGCCAGCAACGTAGTGCTGCGGATACCCACACCACTCAATACCACCAACGTCAAATGTCAAGTAGCAGTCGGCAAGGCCAAGTACGAGCCAAGTGACAACATGATTGTGTGGAGGTAAGTTCTGATCCGCCCCTTTGTGTGCGTATCCATGACTCGCTCTCCAGGTACTGACGAGCAATCCACATGATGCCAACGCACTAGAATTCCGAGAATCCAAGGCATGGCAGAAGCAACGCTGCAAGCCGAAGCCGAGCGATCAGCGACGACACATGCCAAGCCTTGGAGTCGACCACCCATCGAAGTCGATTTCCAAGTACTGATGTTCACTGCCTCGGGCCTGCTCGTCAGATTCCTCAAAGTGTGGGAGAAGAGCAACTGTGAGTCTGCAGGTTTGTGTCGGGCCTTGTCTCACTTGTTGATGCTGACCCTCTTGTGTCTTTCGTCAGATCAAACGGTGAAGTGGGTCAGATACGTCTCGCGGTCAAATGGTTCCTACCTCGTCCGGTTCTAGCGGGAGGGACAGGCGCACCATCTCGACGGTCACCTCCGAGTTCCTCAATTGTAATTTACTTATTCCCTCACTCAGGTATCTAATTGCATTTCCAGCATTTCTCCTCAGTAAGTCACACGGCCAGGCATCATTCTTCTCCACAGGCGGAGGAAGCGATCTTTTGTGCATCCCATTGGCACAATATTTTCATCCTTTGACCTGCACGACGGGTTGAGCAAGATACATTGGAACTTCTTCCTCCCACATCCTCCGCTCCTGAGCCTCGCGCGCCAACTTGACCTCCTTCCGCCGCCTGAGATTGAGTCTTGCCGTGGCCACGTCCACAGAGCAATTCCACGCCGAAGAGAACGCGGGCAGGCGCACGATGTTTGGATCGTCGGAGGGGGCCTGACCATTTGCAGCGGGGGTCTGAGTTGTTCTGCTCGCGCTATCGGGACGACGCAAGAGCGGTTGGGCATCTACGACGATGTTGACTTGACGGATGGGAGCGGTTGTGTCGATCCCTGAGTTCGCATTCAGAGCAGCAGCTGCGGCAGCCGCCGCCAGACCGTCGCTGGCAGAGATGGAGCTCGTCAACGTCGAAGGTGGGCGAGACAAGCCTGGTCTCCCGCTCCCAAGGTCGGCTCCGGCGGGGACGGGATCGATAAAGTCCACACAGTAGATGAGGTTGCGCTGCTGTCCTTCCGTGAGCAAGAACGGGAACGTCCCCGCACTCCCACCCTTCTTGCCCCCCTCTTTCCGTTTCGCCGTATCGCTCGCCGCCGCCTCGTCGTCGTCGTCGTCTCCGTTTGCCGCGGATGAATCTTGATCAGGGTCGAACAGTCTTGCGCAGATCGTCTCGTTCACGTTTGGGTTCAGGGAGTGAATGATGCATCCCTTCGAGTCCGCTTCGAGCATGAGGTGCGTAGGCGGCTCAAGGATGTCGATTGTCACGCCCGTGATCTCAAACGAGAGCTGGCCAAAGCTGTCTCCTTCTTGTTCTGGGATTGGTGCAGCAGCTGGCGCAGTGACCGCACTGCCGCTCTGCTTGGTGATGCTGCTCATGATGCTGTTCTTGGAGGCGGAGGAGAGATTGAGTTCCAAGCAGAGGAGCAGCGCGCCTCCATCGTCAAAGGGAAACTGCTCCATCGGTACCTCCTCCTCCTCTTCTTCTTCTTCCTCCTCCTCCCCCTCTCCCTCCAAGTACGGTTCCAGACCGCCTTCATCTTGTTGGTTCTCTGCTGCTGCTACTGGTGCTGTCGGCCGCGCATCTGGCTTCTTGCGAGAGAGAACCGGGAGCGCAGGACTCAAGACGGTCCGTAAGCGGACATTGACAACGTTGGAGTAGTCGAGATCTTGCCATGAGTCTTGTGGGCTCGTCTTGGGCGGAGGAGTGGGTACTCGTTGAGCAGCAGTGGATGTGTTTGCAGGGGTCGCCAATGGCTTTCGTGAGAAGGTCGAGGCCGGGATCGATGCGGAAGAGGCAGAAGAGGAGGAAGGGCCTATGGCTGCAGGGGTTGGCTTCGGAGATGCTGTGTTTGCGAGGTCGCCGTCGAGTTCGTGGCTCATGATGATGAATGCTTGGAGATGCGGCGAGCCTGTGATCCACACTCACTTCGAACGTGTCAACTAGCACGACCGTGTGCGAGCACTGAGCAGTCTGACGCTGAAGAGAGATGACTGAAGTGGAAGCGCGGTGGCAGTCGAAGCCCGTGTGCTGTGAATGAAGATGTGATGGCCGTTGTCAAAGGGGAGGAGGCAGACAGGCTTCTGCTTCCTCCGCACGGACAGCTTGCTTCACTCTCCGTCAGTCATGGAACAAGAAGCACAGCAGTCGAGAGCACCAACTTGTTGGGATCTGATTTCTAGATAGCAAGCAGGATGAAAAGAGGGAGAGAGATCGAGACAGAGACGCGGAGAAGCGAGAGAGAAAGAAGGGAAGGATCAGTCGAGAGATGTAAGGAGGGGAAGAAGCGTATATAAAGTGTTGTAAGATCGAGAAGGTGGGGCAACGAGGTGGGAGGAGGAGATGGAGGAGATAGTGAGGGTGAAAGGTCACAATAGTGGCAATAAGGTCTGTCGGCCAGGTTGAAGTGATAAATGGTAGAGACAGGGGTCGGGGAGGGAGATGGTTTGATGTACGAATGTTTGGCGGGTTCGGTGCGTTCGCCCGCGAAGACCTTCTTGAAGGCATTGTCCCTGACATGGCGGGCAGTGAGAAGCTGAAGGGGGGTATCGAGGTGTCGAATGTGAGAGGAGAGAAGCGAGTCGAGCGGGAACGAGCTGGATGGGCCAGGCGTTCATAACACATAGGTCGAGGGCACCACGCCTTCCCGTCCATTGGCGTCTCGGGCCAGCCACCAGTGCTCGTCCAGGTCGTCCAAGATGGTGATCTGGTCGCCCGCATGCATCGACAGCTCA
>LAXH01000124.1:0-28881 GCA_001006505.1 Tilletia horrida | reverse complement strand
CGCAGCCGCAGCCGCTGATGCCGATGTCAAGGACGAAGATGAAGAACCCATCAGCAGCAAGCTCTGTTGCTGTCGACGCCGCTCCTTGACCACAGCCTTGTTCCGCTTCGTCAGCGCATCGTCCTCCGTCTCTTCCTCCTCCGCCGTCGACTCCTCGGCCAGCACATCGTCCCACGTCCGCTGCTTGGGCCCCTTGCCGCCGCCCATCTTGCTCGGACTGACGACAGCCTTGCTTCCATTCTTGCCATTCGGATCAGACGCTGCAAGTGACGCAGCGGCAGCCGTCACCTCCTCGTCCAGATCTCCATTGTAGTTGAACCGCAACTCTTGACCCGCCGCAATGTCTCTCCTCGCAAAGAATGCCAGGTAAGGTCTCGTGATATCTTGACAGTCCGTGTACACCTTTTTACAATAGAAACAAAAGGAAAATCCACATCACAGCATTTAGATGGGAATGACGTTGTACAACACGCCAGTAGGCATAACTCACTGGATACAGGTCAATGTTTGGGTCGCACGAGTGGTTGAAGAAGCGCGTCAGGTTGCCCCACAGACCCGCGTCCACCGTCAGGATCGGATCCACATGCGTCGGATCGTGGATCGCCCACCACTCGTCCGCAGCCGTGTACGTCTCCTCGAGCGCAGGATCCATCCGGTCCAGCATGTGCTGCTCCCGCCACTCGTTGAACGGCCCGATCCGCGTCAGGCACCGGATATGGAACGAGTCTATGTCCAGCTGGTACGTCGTCGCCGTCTTGCTGTACTTTTGTCCACGCTCGTGCATCCCGCGCCCGTCGATCAGCTCGCCCGCATACGCAGCTATAAACGTATTCTTCGGTATATGATGCTTTGCACGCACACCCCACCCACAATGCGCCGTCTTGAACACGTCCAGCGCCACTGTCCGCCCATGCTGCACCAGCCGGTTCCGACACGCCGCCGAGCATCCACAGCTCTCGTTGCACTCCAGGATGACACACTGCTCGAAATGCCCGTTCCGCAGCCGGCCCAGCTTGGTGTATGCGAAATCAGACTCGGTCGACCACGTGATGGGGTCGATCAGCTTCAGGCGCGCAAAGCACTCGCACGTGTCTGGGTTGCACGAGTCGTCGTCGCACGAGCAGCCCCGCAACGGTGCCGTCGTGTCGCCGTTGCCGCCGCCGCCGCCCATCTCGCTCGACGAGAACATGCCGGCGCTGCTACTCGAGCTGCACACACTTCCGCTCCTTCTGCGCGGCTTTGTGCTTAGCGCACTGCTGACCGTAGGCTCTTCCGTGCTGGTCGTCAGGTTGTCCGAAATGTATCTACAGGGAGCATACATCCCGCCCGCCCACCCACCCACATGTCAGAAATGGATGCTGCACGCGCTCACTCTGGTAAACTCCACTCACGTGTTTGTGAAGCACCAGTCCCACGGCGGACATGGCTCGTTGTCAATCTCATTGGAAACGGTCAGATCTGCCGTGCTGTTCTCGTGTTCCATCACCCACGCCAGCCAGAGGGCCCGATGGTGTGCAATCGCATCGATCGCCGGGCTCTTCCAGATCGAAGGCGGCGCACTGAGGTAGGATGCCGATTGCAGGAGGGCTGCTGCTGCATGCGAGGCGGGTCCCAGTGCTATGAGCGAGTTGCCCGCATGGTTCTGATTGGACGAGGATGAACTTGGCGTCGCTGCATACTTCATGATCTCAGCATCGAGCCCCATCTCCAACAGTCGCTCCTTGGCAATGACGATAGTGCCCTCCGACAGATATGCGCTTCTCGCAAGCCTCGCCTTGCGCTGGGCCTCATGCACCACCATGTTCCGATCCGCCTGCGCGATATCCGGCAGCCGCACGCCGTCCATGCGGGACGCAGACAGCGAGCGGATCTCAAACTGGTCAAATGCGAGCTTGGGTTTCTTGCGCAGGGCTCGGACGTCGGTGTTGAGCTCGGCGTCAATGTCTGGGTCGATGCCGTCGTCCGCTTCGAGGTTGAATCTTCTTAGCCGTCGTTGTCGTTGTCGTTGTCGTCGCCCGCCGCCTGCACCCGTGCTGCTGCTCGGCCCTTCCTGCTGCGGTGGTGGGGGCAGGAATGGGTCCGACAGGAGTGGGTCGGTATAGTACGCCTCGATCCAGTCCTGTTCCTCGCCATCGTCATCGTCGTCGTCGTCGTCGTCGTCGTTTCGGCGCGAGGCTGAGCGGGAGGCGGCGGCATGTTGTAGCCTTCTGAGCAGCTTGGCTTGTCGGAGCTCTTCCTCTCTGCGGGCAGCTGCGAGCCGGGCCTGGCGTGCTGTCAGTCTTCCTGCGCTGCTCGACCTCATCTTTGTCTGCGTGCGTTGTGATTGATCGCTGTGGTTGCTTTGTAGGGCCAAGGAGGTTCTTCTCTCCAGCCTCATTGCCCAAAGGAAACGCGCTTGTTGCTCGCGACGCGTCTGGCTTTGTTTATGTAGAGTCACGCGACTTGGTGAGTGCTTGCCGTGATTTCCGTGTTGCGCTCCTCCCGTCGGTGACCGAGCGGAGAGACGAGAGACGAGAGAAGGCAGCTGCATGAATGAATGAATGAATGAATGCTGAGGTCATTTCTTCGACGACGACGACGACCACATCGATAGACAGATGAGTGGGAAGAGCACCGAAGTCATCGCCGCACAGTTCCTCCTCCTCGCAACCACCTTGGCCTCCTTCACCGCCTGCCTCGTCCTTGTCCAGTTTGTAGCCCGCACCACCCGCCTACCCCTCCTCGTCGAACTCGCAGAGGCCACCAACGTCATGGCCTCCCACACTGCCCTGCTCAGCTTCATCATTGGCTTCTTCGCCTCTGTCGGTGCTCTACTCTACTTCAACGCACAGAAGCCCAAGCCCGTCCTCAACCCAGCCCAGTTCCAAGACTTCAAGCTCGAGCACAAGGACCAGCTCAGCTCCAACACTGCCCTCTACCGCTTCTCCCTCGGCAAGTCAAACTCAATCCTCGGCCTCCCCATCGGACAACACATCACCGTCCAGGCCAAGATCAACGGCGAAAACGTCTCGCGCTCCTACACTCCCACCTCCTCCGACGATGACATTGGCCACTTTGACCTCGTCATCAAGTCCTACCCCAACGGCAAGCTCTCCAAGCACTTTTCCGAGCTCCAGATCGGAGACTCGATCTCTGTCAAGGGCCCCAAGGGCCAGATGCGCTACTCGCCCGGACTCGCGCGCGAGATTGGCATGATCGCCGGCGGGACAGGCTTGACTCCCGTCCTCCAGATCATCCGCGCCGTGCTCAAGAACCCCAAGGACCGAACCAAGCTCAGCCTGATCTACGCCAACGTCGAGGAGTCGGACATCTTGCTGAAGAAGGAGCTCGATCAGCTTGCGGACAGGCATTCGGACCGCTTCAAGGTGTTCTACTTCTTGAACAAGCCTCCCCAGGGCTGGAAGGGTGGGGAGGGTTTCGTCACCCCTGATGCCATCAAGGAGCACCTCCCTGCGCCGGCCTCGGACATCAAGATTCTCATGTGCGGTGAGTTTCACTTTCGACGTGTCATTTCCAATAGCATGCAGTGGTACTGACCAGACCTTGTGAGGTGCATCTCGTGCAGGCCCACCACCAATGACACAGGCCATGAAGAAGAACCTCGAGGAGCTCAAGTACGAGAAGGCGCGAACAATCAGCAAGCTGCCCGACGTGAGTCTCAATGCAAGCTCTTCACCATTTCACACCAGGTCGCCAGCGCTTGATTGCTGACAATTGAATTGGCTCTCTCTCTCTTGCACTCTGCAGCAAGTCTTCTGCTTCTGATTGCGTTCGTCCACAACCTAGTCCATCGGCGGCGCTCCATTCCGCCTTGCATCTGTTGGGCACCCAGCCTTTTCGGCTGGAACAGCGTCCACAACCCGTCTCTCTCTCTCAAAAATACCATACACCTTCAATCGGGAGGACTTCTGCTATCTTTTTCCACAACTAGCATCTATCTTCTTTGCATTACAAATCCACACCAAGAATGTGCTGAACGCTGCCCTCTGTTTCCCTAGAGTTGGCTTGATGCTGATGCGCGAGGTACGGCCTTGCTCGTGACTGCACATCCCGCAGTGCTATTTCCAGCCTTTGGAGTCTGATCAATGACAACAG
This sequence comes from Tilletia horrida, assembly GCA_001006505.1. Classification (NCBI taxonomy): domain Eukaryota; kingdom Fungi; phylum Basidiomycota; class Exobasidiomycetes; order Tilletiales; family Tilletiaceae; genus Tilletia; species Tilletia horrida. The sequence goes on along the minus strand of LAXH01000124.1, from coordinate 24,786 downwards.
CACAGCAGGTAGGAACTTCGACATGTCATTGATTGTCTGCGAGAGAGAGAATGAAGGAACGATTGGGAGAACATTTCAAACTGGATTTGGTTGCTTTTGTGCTGTTGCGAGACGTATGTGAATGCAGTTGCTGTATTCGTTGCCGCGGGAAGAGGTTCGTGGCCGACGGTACAGCGCGCACCTTGTGGAAGAGAAGCTTGAGTTGGTATCCGAGGCTTTGAGGTTACCGGGCAACAGGAAGACCGTAGGCGAGGAATGAGCTTTTCACTCTTCGTCCTCGGCGTCCTCGACTTTTGCGCCTTTCCCAACGGAGCCAACACCCTGCTTCACGCTATCGGGGCGCGTCCCCTTCTTTCCGTCATCGGAGTTGTACTTGGCAGCCTTCTCTTCATGGGATGCCGCGACGACAGCTTTGGGGTTGGAGATGTGGTCGCCGTCCTTCGCAGCTACATCGCGAAAAACATGAAAGCAACAAACGGTCAGTCCCATGCCTGTAGGCAGTCTTGGATGTTGGGTCTATGAGGGAGCTTACCTGCTATGCCATGTTTGAAGGTCTCGCCTTTGTTAGGCAAAGGTGGAGCCTTGTTGTTTGCACTGACTTGCTTGCCATGGTCCTCGGTAAGCCGAGTCTGGAGCACTTCGTGCCCCGGAGTCGAAATCTTGACCTGCGGCTCCTCAACAACCACAAAGTCAACACCGCTCTCGCTCTCCGACTCCTCTTCGTCTGCCGTTCCCTGATCCTCCTTGGCGCCGGGCGCGTGGTCAGAGTGGGCCTCACGGCTGTGAGGCACGCCATGCGCGGCCTTCTTGGGCGAGGTCAGGTAGAAGAACAGGCCGCCAAAGACGACGACGGAGCTGATGGCCCAGAGCGAGTCGTTTCCCTGGGGCAGCTTCGAGGTCAGCTTGGGGTCCGACACGGAGGGGGAAACACTCGCGTAGGATCGGGCGCCTGCAGCTCGCGCGGCAGCGGCAGCTTGCGATGAGGAGGCGGGTGCTGCTGCTGGTACGCGCCGGGCCAGGACTGACGAAGAGCGCGACGAGGATGCGACTGTTGCGGCGGAGCGCGACACGATTGCTGAAGGGAGCGTCATATTGTTTGATTCTTGAGTGAGCGTGTGTGTGTCTGTGTCTTGCAGAGAGTTGGGTGATGGTGAACGGGTGGGGAGAAGGAGGCCTGGGTTAAGAAAGCCTTTCTTCTTGAGCCCCAAGTTGGAATCGCATCATGCATGGCTTACATACGCACACTCGCACAAGCCTTTGCATCATTTCGCTTCAACCACGACTGCTCAGAAAGCCAGCCCAGCCACAGCATCAGAGATGTCTATTTCTCCACACTCTGCCTCCAGGGTTGGCCGGGAAGCAAAGAGAAGATCGGCTCGGGACTGGAGCAAGAAGTTCCAAGCTGATCAAAGCGTCCGTCCAAAGTGGATGCGGAGGTGACAAATTTGCCACGTGCACAATCCACTGCGTCATCGAAAATCGGCTTTTTGGTGTCTGTCGTACGAGAGAATCGCAATCGATCCCAAAACGTTTGCTCGTCGGCGAACGTTTTCGGGTGTAAGCAAGGGAGAAGCGTTAGGAAGAACGATATCATTCGACACCGTCGACCTTACGCATGACCAGAGTCACGCGAGTGCTAGCTTGAAGCTGTGACATTGACGGAAGCTCGTCCTCGTCGCGATCGTCGGACAAGCCGTGGTCCTCGTGGCTCCTGAGGGTCGTGGAAGTAAGCAGTGACGGGTGTTCTAGCGTACTGTCGAATTGACCATCTTGCTCGGTGTCTTCATGCTGGCCCCTCGAATCTTCGACGCTACCTTCCACTCTGTGATCCATCTCTCCAGCATGTATCTGAACGTCCTGAGCTGTGTCGCTGAGACCGTGGTCCTGGTGAGATGGGCTCATGTTCCCTCCGAGAGCATCACAAATTTCTCGTTCGGCATGCACAGGTGCCCGATCTTGCAGCTCCTTCGACTCGAGCAGAGGAGCTCCCGAGTCTCGAACGCTTTCTTGAAGCGACGGCAGAACCTCCTGCCGAGACCATTCAGATGGCGCGACATGATGCTTCGGGCATGGAGACGAGGGCATCGCCGAGAATCGTGACTCGCTCGGACTGGATGAGCGAGGCTTGACTTGAGGGCTGCTGTAGCTGTGGTGTCCTTGCACTGGCCCCGCAGGCTCAGTGAACGGAAGAGCTTGACCTTCATCTGTGTCGGTGCTAGACATCGATAGCTGGCTGTCGTTGTCATGGTCCGCTTCCGAGAACGTGATCGCCAATTGATGTTTCGCGCTCTTGCCGTGCCGGTACTGAGATTCGGAACCGGCAGGGTCGAGCATGTTGGCTGCGGAGCGTCGGTCAGCGCGACGACGCTGCATGAGACTGCGTAATGGAAAGGCCCCACCTTGGTAAGCCACGCGAGACGCGGATTCAGGATCGAGCATCAAGCATCCGACTCACAATTCTCCTTCGCACTCAACGGGATCTTGTCCTGCGAGCCGCATACATTCGCCCATGTCGCCTTCAATGCCCGAAAAGCTGGGTGTATGCGCATACATCGAGTCGTTTTCCGTATCCATGTCGTCGAAGCTGAAGCGTCCTAGCGTGGGTCGTGAGCCAGCAGCCGGAGTCGCAGCGATTGGGTCCGACAAGACGCTCAATTCCGCATGTTTGCGCCTCTTGTCCGCTTCCACTTCGTCCCTGTAGCTATGTTTGGGAATGAAGATTCTCGTAGATTTCTGCGGACGCGCTGAGACTCGGGCAGGTGTCATTCCGAGCCGTCGAGGTATCTTGCTTGCTGAGCCCTGCTGGCTGTCTCGCAAGTTTTCCGTGTCATTGTCCCAGAGTCGCTTTTTGAGCACGGGAGAGCGGAAGGGTTTGACCAATGTTGATGGCACACCGATTGCAAGTGCTTGGCTCTTGGGTCGAGGGCGGGGAGGAGAGAGCTGGTAAGGCGAGTCCTGCATCGTGCCTGTGTCATGGAAGTGTTTGCTCGGGGTTGAAGATGGAGGGTCAGGCCCGGAGCTTGAAGGCGGGAGGGGACGTGCTCGTAGAGGAGATCGGACTCCTTGGGTTGACACGGAGCTCATGACTCCAATGGAGAGATCGTTGTGCGACAGCCCGAAGTCTTGCTTCCTGGTGCTCATGATCTGCTCGCCTTCGTCGATATGCGCCTGCTGCGATGTGATGGTGGATGAGATGGACTATCAATTACTGGAGTGGATAGACAAAACACCACTTCCAGCTGCATGTATGCTCCATCATCACACTCAGAAGCGAAAATGATCACAAACATATGATCCCGCGATAACAGTCAGACTGATTGATCAAATGTGAAGGGATGATAAAGTACATGCTGGAAGGTGATGACGGCGACGACGACGATGAATGATGACGATGACGGGGAGGGGGTCAGTGGTTGCAGTCCGCTCGAGGCAAAGAAAGGCAAGAAGACAAGACAGAGAAGATTGATTGTCAGTTAGTCTGTTCAAACAAGGAGATCCTGAGAACAGGGACTCACGATGGAGGTTCAGCTTCGATGCCGAAGAAGGACAGACGCCTCCTGAAGCGCGGGCCCATCGCTGGGCGGCACAGCATGTTCAGGAAAGGATCAGTGGGCCAGATGAGGGCAAGGGGAACGGGCGTGTGAGAGAGGTGCTGCATCAGATTACGGTTTCATCGCTTGCAGTTTAGGTGGGAAGTTGCCATTCACTGCAGGGCAGTGTGTGGGGGCCTTCGATCTTTCCAGGATTGCCGGAGATGCGATCATCGAGCATGTAGGGAAGCCTCCCTCAAAGTCGGTGGTCAGCATCCCTGGTGAGACTGGAAGCATCGGACTTCCCGCCCCCCGAGCTGCTCGGAGAAGCGGGTGCTCCTGTCCGCCGAGTGTGTCGACGAAGTGAGGCTCGTGCCGCTGGTCAGGTTGGTAAGGCGGATGTTTCACGCCCTGAGTGAGGGATCGGACTCACGCTCTGTTCAGGCGGAGTCACGACCTGGGTGGGCCGGAGTCTGACGGCCGCCGGACAGGTTGGTAAGGCGGATGGTTTCACGCTCCGGGTGAAGGAGCGGACTCACGCTCTGTTCAGGTGGAGTCACGACCTGGGTGGGCCGGAATCTCACGGCCGCCGGACAGCTTTGTAAGGCGAAGCTCCGACGCATGACAGGTTGTTAAGGCGGGACTCATGGCCGCCGGACAGCTTGGTATAGCGAAGCTACACGACGCCGGACAGGTTGGTGAGGCGGGGCTCAAGGCCGCCGAGCGTGTTGTTGGGGCGGACCTAAAAGCGCCAGGGTAAGTTATCTGGGTCGGTAAGGTGATGAAGGACTTACTCGCTGCTTGCTAGAGGTGGGAGATGAGGAGAAGAGCTTTGTGTGTGTCAGAGAGAAAGCAAAAGTGAGCGCTCTTAAAGGTCAAGGGAAGTGAAAAATTTCCTTCTGCCTCACGTGAGCGGGAGCCACGCGTCCCACGAGGCCCGACACATCCGAAGAGCGCACGAGCCCGCATTCACCCGCGCCACGTGCCGTACTCTTCCGTACTGTGCCGAAGTGTGTGCAACCTCGATGTTGATCGCGTTTAGCCTGCAGTCGTTTGTTTGTGCAACAGGAAGAACTTAACTTGTCGCACGCGCACTTTCCCTTTGTCCAACGCGTGGGAAATGGCAACTAGGAGATGCAACAAGCAAGGCATCGCAACAGTCTTCCCAACCAGCATTGCTCGCCTCGATCTCACATCCGAGGCCCATTCGACGGGCCTCAGATGTTCTCGCTTGTGGGTCTCCTGCCCAATGTGGCCTGCTGCTGTGTTGGGACGGACGGACGACGTCGCATACGTGCTCCTCCTGGTCAGCTCGGTTGTTGAGGCAGAACCACGGCATATGTATTCTTCTCGATCAGTCGAGCTTGTGGAAGGAAGGTCCTCAATCAGACTTCAAATTGGATACAGACAGGGGCAATGAGTCTCAAGAATATATCGCAGCCTTGTTCAGCTCGTTCATTGCCGGGCAGAAATCGTGAAAGAGTGGAAAGAAATGGAGAGGCAACAGCGCACAGCAGTACATCGGTCGCCCCAGCAAGTGAGACGCAAAAGGAGAGTGAGAGGAGGCCGCAATTGCGCCAAACAGAATACGAGATGAAACCGCATCGTGGAGCTGCGATCAGAATGGAATCCTGTTCTGGAGGTACTGGAATCCATCGTACAGAGTGGAACGCGCTGTACAATCAAAAATCATGATCAGTCTTATGCACTATGTGAAAGCACAGCATCGAGCGCAGGCAAGTCTACTCACGGTTCTCCTTTGCATCCTTGATGAGGTACTCAACGTGCTTGGCCGCCTCGCGCTCCGTGAGCTCGAGCTTGAATCGGTCGCGCAGACGCTCAATAGTGGGGGGGCCCTTGAACGATGGCAACTCCGTGCCGAGCATGAGCTCACAGGACGAAATGATGTCGGCAGCGTAAGGACGGATGGCCAAGAACGACTTGGTCACCAGTTCGCAGAACATCTTGAAGCCTTGCGACTGTCCGCCGCCCATGACGTCAATCATGTCGCGACTGAGCTTGAACGAGTTACTGTATGGCAAAAGGGCGCATACACCGTCCAATGAAGGCGCATACAGTCAGCAAATACAAACTTGGTTCGAATGAAAGAGGTTCCGAAGACTTACGGCTCGAACTTGACTCCACCGGGACCAATGTCGAACAGGAAACCGAAGTCGATGTGGATGATGTGGCCATCTCCATCGATCATAATGTTACCGTTGTGCCTATCCTTGATCTGCAGGATGTAGCACGCCAGCGAGTACGCAGCCATCGACTGGATAAAGTTCAGACGTGCCTTCTGGAACGCAATGCTGTCTGGGTTGCCGTACTTGTCGATGAAGAACGCGAGCAAGTTGTTGACCTTGGCACGACCCATCTCGTCACGCGATGTCGCGTTGGGGACCACATCTATAACACCGCAACCGGGACCGGTGGCAGTGACGCGGTATGGGTTCAGGTAGAGGTCCACGCCCGCAGTGGTAAAGATGTTCTTGAACATGGCAATCACCTGCAGCGCGAGCACGTCCTGACGACAGTCGTCTCCGACCTTGAAGATGGCGCTCTGCCAGACGTCGACACCCTGCTTGTGGGCTCCACCGGTCTCTTCGGTGACGCTCTCACCCGCGTGATCGGCAGGGTGGGGCTTGACCACATCACGTCGCACCTTGAAAGTAGCCATGTAAGGGGCCTTGGCGTGCGACTGGAGCGGACGACCCGACTTGCGGTCCAGGTCAACAACGACACCATCGGGATTCGAAGGCAGGTAGACACCAGCATCGACCTTGATCTTGGCCATCTCCTCGTCAATCTTGGCCTTCTTCTCGAGCTTGCTCTTCTTGATGTAAGGCTTGAGCTTACCCGAAATGCCCGTGACCTCGTTGAAGAAGGTAAACTCGCGCTCGTAGAAGCGACGAGCCTCACCAGATAGAGCCTTGATGATCGCATCTTGGACACGGTCGAGCGTGGGCTTGAGGCCATCCTCGACCTCGCCCTCTCCGTCCTTGTACGAGTTGGCCTTCATGTTCCAGATTATCTGGTGGCAGAACAGTTGCGAGATTTTGGACGTCTCGAAGATGAACTGCTCGACGTAGCCGTACTTGTCGTCACGCAGCGCCTGGACGACCTGAGGCACGTAGAAGAAGACGAGCTGGACAGGGTGCTGCTCGAGCGTGCGCATGGCGTACTGCAGCACCATCGGGTGGTTCTCGTACAGCGGCTTGAAGAGCGTGATGGCCTCGACGGGCGTGATGGGTGCCCAGTAGTGGAGCCACTTGAGATCGGTTCCGTCCCGAGCAGCAGAGCGGAGGTGGTCCTCGAGCAGCATCTCGACGGCACCGGGAGCCTCGAGAGCCTTCTGAGGCTGGGCACGGACGAGCATGCCAACCTCGTGCTTGATGATGTGGACCTTGAAGCGCGAGACGAGCTGAACGGCCAGGCAAGGGTCGACCTTCCAGGCAATGTGGGCCATCTGTGCCCAGAGGGGCTCTGTCATCGTCTTGGTCAGGTCGCCGACGTAGTCGGTACCACGAGCTGGCAGGTGCAAGGGGTTGGCCCAGACACTGAAGCGGCTCAGCTCGTTCTCAAGCAAGAGCTGGAGCAGGGCTCGGCGCTCGTTGAACAGCTTGGCAGAGGCCTGGACAGTCATCTGACCGGGCAGACGCACACCGCTGAAGGAAGACGGGTAACTGGTGATCAGGTAGCTGGCCCGGACCTTGTCGAGCTTGAGCACCTCGAGGAACTCGGTCATCAGCTGCATCTCCGTGCGGACCTGGAGGTAGTTGCTGCCGAAAGTCCACTGAGGAGACACAGCGAACCAAGCAAACGCCATCTTATACAGAGCGTTGCGGAGCTCGTACTCGACCAGACCATCGAGACGGCTACCTTGCAGCAGACGGAATCCGAAGATGATGAGCGAGAAGCGAGCCTCGCGCGCGAGTGGGTGTCCGCTCATCTGCTTGGTGGCAGCGGCGCAGCGCTGGATGAGACGGACCAGCGCCAAGACCGTGGTGGGGTCGCGGTATCGGAACGCCTGGTATCGGCTCGCCATCAACTGAACCAGCGTCAAGTGAGGAGTGAACATCTTGTGGGCCAGCTCAAGCTCAGCCTCGACCTCGGCACGGTTGAAGGGAGACATCTCAGTCTTGCGGAGCAGAGGGTGCTTCTGCGTCAGAGTGTCGGAGAAGATACCGCGGCGTAGCTTGACGGTCGAACTCCATCCGACGGTGATCTCGACCATGATCTTGGTCTCGACCTCGGGGCGCTCGCCTATGATCCAGGTCCACACGTGAGACGCGGTAGTAATGGCCGCGGGAGTGAACACACGAATGGGAATGGCGACCACAAACGCAAGGAGCGTGTAGTCGGGCTGGGGAAGAGCCACGGCCAAGGCGGCGGTGCGGTACAGCAAGCGGCGGAACTCGGCGAACGGCAACGTCTTCTGACGGATCAGATTCTCCGACACTTGCAAGAGCTGCAGCTTGATCTCAGCCACGCTTCGCTCCGAGAAGCTGTTTGCCGAGTCGCGCTGCATCTCCATCAGGCCCTTGGTGAGCGTCAGGTGGACGCCGGTCATCTCACCCAGATAGGTGCTCTTGGCGGTGAGCTCGTCCACAAAGCTGCTCGACGCGTCCGAGCGCCAGCCGCCGTACTTGGGCAGGAAGGTTTCTTGTCGAGCCGAAGCAGGTGTAAGGCGGGCAAAGTCGAGCGCGACCGACTTGCCGAGCTCGGCATTGCCGGGAGGAGTGGACTCGTCGAAAGTGCCGAGGTAGAGCTGAAGAATACCCCGGAGCTCGACGGGAGCACGGCCCATGAGGGTGTTGAGGTAGGCCTTGGTCCGCTTGAGGAAGTCGGTCAGGATCTCATCTCGCTCCAAGTAGTTGTCGCTCAGGTCGAAAGAGATGTTGGCCCGACGAGACTCGAAGCGGTACTTGGGCGCGTACTCGTCCTTGTACTCGCACTCGCATCCGTGGCGGAGCAGAGTCAGCATCTCGAGCATCGTCGTGATGATGTCAGGGTCGCACAGCAACGAGGGCAAGGCGCCGAGGAGCTTGTCCAAGAAGGAACGCGAGATCTGACGGACCTTGGCGACTCGGTGGCAGCTTCCCAACAGCAGGTTCTTGACCTCGAAGGAAACGCGAGGGTCGAGAGCGTGGTCGTTGATCTGGGCAGACAGGTGCTGGATAAAGTTGACAATGACCTTGTCCGCAATGTCCTCGAGCGAGCCCACGAGGGCGCTCGAGTTCAGACCGTCGTTGACAAAGTACCACAGCACCATTGAGGGCTGGCCCATCGCACTGCGCATGTTCTCGAGGATGTACGTTGTCATCAGGAAGGTCACCTGGGCAGGGCTGAAGGTGCGAGCATCCGCAGCGTGAGCGGGGATCACACCAGCCAGAGCCTTGCGTTGAGCCTCGAGAGTGCTCTGGGAGAAGTCGCGACGGAGGACCGAGTTGTATTCCAGATCGGACTCGAGGTAGTTGAGTGCCTTCTCGGGCACAAGAGTGGGCGTCTTGCGCGAGATGATGCGGAAGGCGTTGGCCAGCACCTCCGCGCGGGCCTCGGGCTTGGGCAGGGTGCTGGGCAAGGTTTGCTCGACCTTCTCTCCGCCCTCGAGAGGGACGAGAGGGCGACCCGGTGGTAGGACGGAGTGCTGAGGAGTGGCATGGCCAAAGAGGACGGCCAGGAACCACATGTTGCGGAACAGAGCCGTAGTCTCCGTGGTGGGCTCCTTCTGGGGGTTTAGGTCATCGTGAGCCAACAGCGCCGCAATGGCAGGCACCAAGTTGCCCAGGTCGGCATTGAGCTCGGCGATCTCCTCCTTGCTCGCCTTGATGGAGCCAGCAGCAGTCTGGAGGGCCAGACCCTTGTCGGTGAAGGCGTTGAGGAGCTCGTAGAGGTAGATCTCCTTTCGGCTCTTGTTGGCCAGGTCATCGTCCTCGTCCTCGGCCTCAACACTTCCGTCCGGCTTGGGCTCCTTGGCCGAACCAAGGGCACGGGCGAGCTTGAGTTGAGCCGCCTGGACGACCTCGGCACCACGTCCTCCCTCGTCGGTTGCGGTGCGGCTGACCTGGGTGAAGGTGCGGATGACATCGATGAACGAGGTGCGGGGTCCGTGCACGGCGAGCGGCACGAGGTTATGCAGGATGGCAGACTCCGCGAGTGGGTCCGCAGTACGGAGACGCTGGAGAAGCATGCTGGTCGCCAGGGCAATGACGTCCTGCTTGCCGTACTCGAGCGCGAGCAGAGAGACGGCACTGATGGTGCTGGGCACTATGAGGCGCTTCTGATCCTCGGTGCGGCTAGTGTAGGGCTGTTGAGCCGTCGTCGTGCCGCCAGTCTGGGCGCCGAGCTGGGCAGTGAAGGCACGGGAGTGACCACTGCGAACAGAGGTGCCCGAGCCGGCAACACCACCAGCCGAGCCCGTCGCGCCAGCACCAGCTCCACCGGCGCCAGTCGCCTCGCGGCCGAGGTAGTTGAGAAGCGAATACATGGTGGATATGACGAGGTCGTCGCCGGGCACACTCTTGACGCACTCGGCGAGGCATCGAGCGGTCGCTTCGAGAATGGGGCTGTTTGTCAACCCAGCGGCAGCGTCGAGCTCGAAGATGGACGACGGGCTGGTGACGAAGCGGCGCAGCTGGGTCGTCATGGGCATCGCAATGCTGGGATACTCGGTAACGAGCAGACTGACCGTCTCGAGGGCGGCGCCTTGCAGGAGCTCGTCGGTGATAAAGGTCTGCTCAGAGAGCAAGGTACGAACACGGAGCAGGACGTGGGTGTCGAGTTGCTCGCCCGCAAGTCGGGTCTGGGTGACGGAGCAGTAAGCGCCGAGCTTGAGCGCCGCAGCGAGAGTCTCGACCGAGTAAATGTCGAGGAAGAGCTCAGACTGCTTCTCGCCTTCAGTCTCGACGAAGCGCTGGAGGTCGTGGTACGATCGGCTGGCGGCGTGCTGGACGGTGCCGGTGACTTGCAGGACACCCGCGAGAGTGGAGTACTGGATTCCATTTTCGTTGCCGCTGGCCAGAGCTGAACCGACGACGGGGATATTGGAGAGCAGCTTGGAGCCAGTCGAAGCGGGCTTCTCGGCGGGGCGCTCGGTGTCGAGACCAGACTTGGCAGGGTCGGTGACGTCCTTGATCGCCTGAGAGAGGACGATTGCGAGGAGGTCGAGGGTGCCGTAGAGGACAAAGTGACCCGAGAGCGGGCGGTCAGAACGACGGTAGTGGGAGAGCAGCGCATGGCGGTAGTTGCGCAGCAGTTGTTCCTGGGGACCCGTCTCCTCGGGGTAGAAGAAGCCGCCGTCGTCGTTGTCGGTCTGTCCGAGACCCTCGGCATCGAATGTGTCGGTAGAAGCGATGGATCGAGTCTCGTCATCTTCCTCAATAGCAGCGGGAGCCGTACCGCGGGCCTTGCGACGAGTCGCGCGGAAGCCTTGAGTCTTGGCGGCGTTCTGTTCGGGCAAGACTAGGAGAGCGTCATTCAGACGACGAGTGCTTTGGATGGAACCAGTGAGGGGAGCGAGGCCGGAGGCAAGACGAGCAAACTCGGAGAGAGACCAGGGGAACTTGGTGTCCTTGAGGGCACGGTAGAAGCCGTGGAAGAGGGGCACGTGCTTGGTGATGAGGACGTGAGCATCTCCGTGAGCAGCATTGAGGGTGCGAGCGATCGAGTCGCCGAGCTTGGTGACAGCATCGAGGGCAGGCTTGCGGTGCTGCGGCGCATTAGTGCCGATCTGGAGCAGCGCCGAGACGAGGGCGTAGGTGAGCTGGTCGGGGAGCGGCCAGTTTGCCCAAGCGAGGGAGTGCTCAAACTCGGCATTGGTGAGGTCCTGGGTGAGGCTGATCAGGTCCTCGAGAACGGGCTCGAGGTGCTGGTCTGCATTGGCCGAGGCCGAGGCCGAGGAGATGCTGGACGCAAAGAGGGCGAGGGAGATGTAGGTTCTCACCGCAGGGGCGGTGAGGTAGCGAGAGCCTGAGGCAGGAGCGGATCCATCTGCACCGGTGGAAGGGCCGGCAGCGGAGGTGGAAGCGGTGTTGTTGCGCAGGAAGGCGGTGTCGTTGGGAGAGAGCTTGCCTGCTCCGGCCTCTTGGGCGAGGTTGAGGGCGAGGGCGTTGAGGATGAGCTGCGACGTGGGCAGATCGAGACTATAAAGCAAGTCGATTCCAGTCAACATATGCATTCATCCATCATCCAGAACAGCATCTCTTACCTGTCCATCTTCGCAGATCTTCTGAAGGTGGGATATGGGGAGGGGGAAGGTGGTGGTGGTGCTCAGGCAGAAGGGAAGCAAGCGCACGCAGATGAGAACTTTGGGTCGTGGGGGTGTGGATGGTGTCCCGTTCCCATCCCGTTCCAGTGTGGGGCGCTGTGGGGAACAAGCGCATGTCATGCAACACCTTCTCCCCTTCAGAGAGAGGCAGCATCAGCACTACTGACAGGATACATATCACATTACAACAACAACAGGAGTGCGAGGGAAAGACTACAGAGACACGGATTCATAAAGTCGAGGCATCACAGCACCCAGCGAAGAAGCTGGATCCGCTGCCGTTGTCGCTCCTCGAGCCGAGCAATCGCCTCAGCTTGGAGCTTCTTGAATGTGAACAGATTCAGGCCACCTTCCTCGTCCGGTGATGGCAGCCCGACCCTTGCTGGGGAAGTCAATTTGAGGGTATGTATGGACTGAACGAGTGCGTCAGGATCTGGACGCTCGTCGGGAGATGATGGTGGAGTAGGCAGGTCCGTCGGGCGACCGGCATAGGTGTCGAGTCGAGCATGGTCAGACTGTCGCGACATTGACGAGAGCGTCTCTGGTGGAGCTTGACTCGACGGGCTTGCTGTACCCAGCCGCATGAGATCAGGTATTAGGGGACGCTGGATCATCGGCGCATGGCTACCTCTGTCCCTCTCGATCCCGAGCTCGGCTTCAATAATGTTGCGTCTTCGCACGGGACAGTCGCCGACCTCGAGCAGGGTCAGACTGGGCACTCCCTCGAGCAGCGTGCGCACCGATTCGGACTCGAGATTCTTGTTGCTCTGGCCCAGCAGGGTAAGATGGGTGATCTGTGGTAAGGAAGCAATGCTCTGCGCCAGAACCGCATCGATGAAGAAGTTGCCCAACCTGAGCTTCTTCAACCGCGTCCATTTGGTCTGATGCCCGCAATGCATGCACATCAGGATCAGCGACCAGAAAGTAAACGGCAGTCTACATGATGATGTCAGGATCCACTCACGAGGAAGCGTTGGAACAGCTTGCCCGGTCGAATCATCCATGTGGGCGAGGTGATCCATTCGAACTCCGTGGGATTGAGCGTCTCCAGGAACTCCAGTGCCAAAGGCAGATCACCTGTGCGAGGACGGTAAGAATTTGGGAAGCGGATAGCGTCAGTACATGCCAGCTGTCTTGAGCCCCCTGTCAGATGGACGCACTAGCTGGGAAGCGCACTTGCAAGCTCGTGAAGAGGTGCTGATACGGCAGCAGCAATCTTGCGAGGTTGCATGCGTGGTCAAACGGGACCGAGGCAGGGTAGAGCGCAAGCGAGCGCACATGTCGCGCGAGCTCGGGCCGGCAAGCCAGGGATCGCACGAGCAGCTTGAGGGAGAAGGACGAATCGATGCTAATGTGTCGGTACAGTCTTGCCTCGGCGACCTCTCGACACCTCTTGCTGGCTGTGGAGCGGCAGGCGCACAGTATCCATGGTGAGCATCATGCAGCACTGACTGCTCTGTGGCTCTTCCAAAGCTCCGCTCACCTAGCGCAAGGGCAGCGCCGCTCCCGTTCGTACACGCATACCGACAGATGTTGTCCAAGACCTCGTTTGGCAGATCTGAGAGCGACATGAGTTGAATCTTGGCCGAGGAAGCAAGGAGCAGGGACGCAGAGAGAGAGGGCCAATGGAGGAATGGAAACCGGGAGCTCTTACATGTACAGTCTTCTCTGCGTGCGCCGCCTGTGGTCCTTGACAACGACGATGGGCGATCAGCGATGGTCCTCGTTCATGTTGGAACCTGATCTTCCTGGTTTCCCCCCGCTTCTGATTCGATAGATAAGGCCATCATGTGAGCCTTAGAACGGCTCAGGGTCCATTGATTTGTTTGCTGATCCCATCACGGGTTAAGGTTGGACGCTTCCCACTGCTACCCTTTGTTCTCGCCTGCCACCTTGCCCTCCTTGCCTCAATGCCGAGTTCTCTCTACTGATCTGGGGCAGGCACTGAGCAAGACCAGGCGCGAGAGCAGCACAGAGTACAACATTGGATCTTCCGGCTGTCTATAACGGAGCTCATGCGAAGAGAGACCCGTTGTTGCGCATAAAGGCAGGATATCGATGTCCCGCGACGTCCAACGATGCACTATTGCACGATCCCAATCAGCGCCTGCTAGATCTCATAGACGCATCTCCACAGCGATTCGGAAACTCACAATATACTATTAAGCTTCTTGACCTCGTCCTCACTGAGCTTGATCTCGGTAGCCGCCATGTTCTCCTTGACCCGCTCCGCTTTTGTCGTTCCAGGAATAGGCACCAGCGCACATCCATCTGTACTCTGGGACGAGATCCACGCAAGCGCAAGCTGGGCAGACGATACAGGAGGCGACCGAGATGCTGCCAGCTGCGCAAATGTCTCGGCCAGCTTGATATTCTTGGGGAAATTGTCCTCTGAGAATTGCTCTTGCCCCAGGCGAGGGTCGCTAGCCGGCAGATCGGCTCGTGACTTGAGCTGGCCGCCCAGGAAACCTTTGCCACACGGCGAATACACGGTGATGGGGACAGAGAGCTCGCGACAGGTGTTGAGAACTCCGTTGGAGGCAATGTCGAGGAAGAAGGGCGAGTATTCGACCTCGACAGAGACAATTGCGGTTCCCTCCTCCTTGGCAGTCCTGACTGCCCGCTTGATGGTGTCAGCACCAACCTCGGACAGGGCAATGTACTCAAAGAGACCTTCCTTGCGCAGCTGGTTGAGGTTCCTGATCGTCTGCTCCACGTCAGTCTGTTCAGACTCCAAGCGAAGTCAGAGAATTCTTCATAGCAATCAGCAGACCCGGTCACATATCTTCCCTGCTACGTACGGCATGGCCAAAATCCAGCTCACCGTTAGGTCACGACGGGCCATCTCGAACATGTGCACAGAAACGCCGCCGTCGTCACTGCCAAGCTCTCTACGGAGGGCCACCAGGTCTTCCCGCAAGTCTTCCACCTTGGCTGACGGTCGCATTCCGGCCCAGCCTTTGGCAGCCAGCTCGGGAATGACAATGCCCCCCTTGACATTGACGACAACCCGGTCCTTGAGTTCGGGGTACTTGCCGAAAAAGCGGCGGAGCAGCTGCAAGTTTGCGTACAGACTGTCATCCGGGGATCCGTAGAATGTGCCAGTGTTGAGCAGGAGCCGATCGGGGCTCGCGGCGTCGATGCCAGTCGTGATGACCTCAAAGGCCTCCTCGTCGGATATGCGATCTGCGGCGGGGATCGAGGTCAGGCGCATGAGGCCGAGGCCCTGAGGCGCGATGCGATAGCGGCCGATACTGGTCATGCTTAAAGGAAGGGTAAAATAAGGAAGTGAAAGCTGTTGAGGGTGGGGTGGGACAGCAATAGAATAGCTACTGGGTCAAGGAGCGCTTGGGAGCACGAAGGAGAAGGGTGAGCAGGTTAATGAGGAAGACATCATGAACGGTCCCAGGATGTTCTCGATACTTATACCTTGGTCGCTTCCCAGCTATGCTCGGCGTTAGCATTGCTCCAACTCAGCTCTGCAATGTCGACGATGAAGCACACGCGTTGAAGAGTGTAGGAAAGGCGGCGCACATCTCCATCTTTAGCTGTGCGCGATGTTCGGCAAGGTGGTGGACACTCAGTACTTGTGCATTTCTCCGAGCTGAGGCATGCTAGTGCAAGTCGGCAAAATTCGTCTTCCTTAACACCGAGGCATCTCCAACGTCTGGTTCTTGATAGGCCTCAGATGTCCTCGCAAATGACTACCCGCGGCCGGGAAGAGGCCAAAGAGAAACAAACTGCGCGCCCGGGGCTTGTTGCAGTAGACCTGGTCTGACACTGGAGCCTCGGTCGATGTCCCTTCGGGAATGCTCGGACCATTGGTCCGCGCGCGCATACCAAGCACGTGCCCTACTTCTCAGCAGCACTGGACAAAGCAGAACAAGACGCATGCTGCTTTGCGCGAAGAGTCAGTAAGGCGGTATAAGTACAAGTCAGGACGCTGGCCGTGAGACGGCAGAAATCCGCGGGATTACGAGGGATCAAATTTAGGGGCCGAAGCAGAGCGTTTGTGTGAGTGAGGGGAGCGAGGGAGGGAGATCAGTGACGACGTCGACGGGGCCCCTTCTGCTTCAGCGGGGTCTGCGGCGGCTTGGCACTAGCCTTTGCCTGGGCGCGCTTCGTGGTAATGTCAAGAATGGGGGAAGCTGGATCATCCATTCCGTACTCTTGCTCATATGCGCGAGATCGTCGTCTGCGTTTGCGGAGGTCTCCATCGTCCACCTCCTCGCCATCAAAATCAGATCCGAGCTCGTCCTTGTCTGCGTCGTCAGCGCTTCTGCCCGCCGAGGGCCCTTCTTCTGCATCGCTGCTCCTGCGCTCTTTCTCGGGGGCCGCGAGGCCGTAGTCCGAAGGCCGCCTGAGCCGATTAGGTGGTGATGGACTGGCTTCTTCCCGCTTGTTCTGCGCATAGAATGAGTATGCAGGTAGGTCTCTCGACGTCCGTAGAACAAAGTCCTTGCTGAGAGCCGACGACGACGCAGAGCATTCCAGCTCGTCCAATTCTTCCGCGTCGTCCTCGTCCAGGCCAAGAAACTCGATTGGTGCATTCTCCTTGCCGTTGTGACGGACAGGGATGGGCCGAGGCAGAGGTGAGCTCGGCAGCGGCGATTGTGGACTGCCGTCCTCTCCGTCTGCTTCCTCGTCCGCATACAGACGCCGCAGCGTTGCCCGTTGTCTCGTCTCGATGATGCGCTCTACTTCCGCCCGATGGCGCTGACCTTCTCGCCTGGCAGGCGGTTCCATCTGCATCCAGCGGTCGAGGGACCAGCCCTGTCGACTGACAAATGCAGAATCGTACCGATCGCGGCAGTACTCGATGAAGTCGACATCGCTCATGTCGGGTCGTGGACGCGGCTGGCTGTGACCTGCTGCCGCGCCGAGCGGGTTGCTGGGGGAATGGCAAGGGTGTTGTGCCAGGGCCGGGACCGGACTCGAGCTGAGGTGCGATGGCACTTCTCGTGGGTGTTGGAAAGCTTTGCCTTGAAGGCGGGCATTGAAGCCGAGGCTTCCGCTTGATGATCTGCTGAGATGGCTGCGTAGAGAGTCAAGGAGGCCGCTGCGTGTGCGATTCTCGACCTTGCCTCCTTCACCCGAGGACGAGCATCGCGAAGCGTCATCTTCCATCTCGTGCAAGTAGCTGGAGGCGTCCGTGGTCCGGGTGCGGGACGAGCTTGAGGACGGGTCGCTGAGGATGCTGCCGAATTGAGAAGGCGAAACAAACTCGATCGAGCTCGATGTTCTGCTGATGGATCGCTCATCCCTGGGTGCGAGGACGGATGTTTGGTGGGAAGGCGTGAGCACGGAGCCAGAGGGGGTTCTCCCCGGCATCTGACGTTGACGCTTGCGACTGCGCTCGAGGGAGGAAGAGTCGAAGTTGGCCATTCTCAGCACCGAGGCAGGAGGCGGCGGAGGGGAGCGGTTTCCTGCAAGCTGGGAAGGAGGCGTGACTGCCCGAGGCCGCAAGGGTTCTGCTGACATCTTGTGAGCCGCTGGTTGTGGACTGCAGGAACAGTGCAGGTGCTTTGGATGTTGTGGATGAGACTCGAGCGCACGGCTTGGTGATGCTCGCCCTGCCCTGAAAGCTGAAGAAGCGCAGACATCAAGTGGGAATCATCCATGGCGCGCGTTGAACTGAGACGCGTCCCCAACGCGGTCTGCAACGTGACGCGCCTGTGCAGTCAAAACTGTTTTCGGCCGATAGTGCCCAGCCACGTGGCTAGCATGGCCGAACGAGGCGCGTGCTTCTCTCTCAACAGCGGTTCGCGTCTGGGCCGCTAGCTTGGAACAAGAACGTCGATTTCGTCTGATCGTTTACCGAGCTTCGGGCGAAGAGGGTTCTCCCTCTCTCTCTCTCTGTCAGCTGCCGCCATTTTCCCACGCAGACTGTGTTGAAGTGATGCGGGGGTTAGATCACTTTGACCCTTCTCATCAGGAACATTTGGCTGAGGTCTGATTGGATCACATGAGGAGCAGCAGAGCTGGAGGACCATGGTGGCGATCTCTCTGTGGCCCGCTCGGACGCTGTGCTGTGCTGCATAGCCGATGAGAGTCTGTAGTGGGGGCGTATGTTGTGCCTGGCGGATGCTGCGTGTTGAAGAAGTGGCTGCCTTTTGTTGTTTGTTGATGAGTGCTTCGCTTTGGGGAGAGGGTTGTGTGTGTGTGTGTGTGTGTGTGGAGAAGGCGGCGAAGATCTTCCACTCCCATCCGCTCTCCGTCATTGTTGTTGATAGCAGCCAAGCTCACACGACTTGCCTCAGCTTCCTCCTCACCCACATCCATCGCACAACAACCGTCGTCCTTGCTCACACACAGCTGTATAGAAGCAGGAAAGGGAGACTCGTTCCGGGACAGTCTGCCGCGGTACAACAATAGTCAGCATGAGCACAAGAAGATCAACACGGCAGTCGAGTGCCGCAGCCAAGGACCTGCCTTCCATCCCAGCAACAACAGGCTCCACCACCACTGCCATCAAGACCACCGGCCTCGACAACAGCAGCTCCAACGGTGCCCGCGCCAATGGCAGCCATCCCAACAACGACGAGGACGAGTACTCGCCCCGATCGCCCGCTGTCAGCTCACGGGCGGCGACCCGCGAGGCAAACGAGAAGGGCAAGGAAAACGTATTCCTCTTCGTACCCAACCTCATCGGTGAGCTTTCCCTTCTCTCTTGGATAAGAGAAACCAAGCAGCTGGCGTCTCTGCCATTCCAGATATGCAAGCACGCTGACACTGCTCGTATCGTATCCTGCACTAGGATATGCGCGTGTTCTCTTGGCCGCCCTGTCCCTCTACTTTATGAAGGGCAACCCAAAGATGTGCACAGTCCTGTACGGCATTTCGTGCCTGCTCGACGCTTTCGACGGCATGGCAGCCCGCGCTCTTGGCCAGTCGACCAAGTTTGGCGCAGTGTTGGACATGGTCACTGACCGGTGAGTTTCCCAAGACTGTATGCGCTCTCCGCTCTCGAGGGCTGTCAGAAGGTGGCTCATCTTCTTCTTCGCCTGGGCCCTTCTTCAGATGCACAACATCATGCCTGCTTTGCTTCTTGACCTCTGCCTACCCAAATGCGGCAGTCATATTCCAGGGCCTGATCACTCTCGACTTCAGCAGCCACTACATTCACATGTACAGGTATGTATTACCCCAAGACGCTGCTTTGGACGCGCTTCGCCAAATCAACAGCTCACTTTGTCCTTGCGCCTCTCGCTCCTCAGTTCGCTGCTGACGGGCTCCAAATCTCACAAGATTGTGACCTCTGACGTGTCGAGGATCTTGTGGTACTACTACAACGACAGCGTGAGTACTTCTGTTACCTGAGGTATGCACCGGCAGGACTCTCGCTGAATTCATTGCACCTCACATAAACCAGCGCATCCTGTTCCTCTTCTGCGCCGGAAACGAGCTGTTCTTCGTCTGCCTCTACCTGATGGCCTCGTATGAGACCCCACTCGAGCTCTCGCTTCCCTACCTGCTCTACCCATTACCCGGCGCCGTGACTGCACCATTATTCGACTACATCAAGAACAACCCATCGACACTCCTCGCTCTGTTTGCGCGGGAGCTGCCCACCTGGACATGGCCCCAGATCGTAGGCGCGATTACGCTGCCCGTGTGCGTTGCGAAGCAGATCATCAATGTGGTCCAGTTCTGGAAGGCGGCCAAGGTGCTTGTTGGTGTTGACCTGGTCGAGCGGGAGCGGGCGCGGCAAAAGGAGGCGATCGAAGGGCGGTAGACGACTCGAAGCAGTCGATCGACGGCGGACTGCTGCCCGTGAGGCGATTGCGCCGTTCGGAGACATTCGATCCGACCTCTTCTCAGTGACAGCACTGTCAGCCTGTCCCATCCCAACTTCTTACCAATTACGCTCTCCTCCAAGATATCCCTGCCTTGCTTTCGTCTTGACTTGGGGCCACGCGGAACGGACGGGCTACGCCTTGTTCTGTCTTCGCATACCAGCATTTTCAACCCGCCTTATCGCCCTCACAACACCAGGGTGCATTTCTAACCTTTTTACTTCAACCTTTCCACGGTGCACTTGTCATAATTTCAGCCCCCCCCTTTCTTTCCCTCTTTCTTTAACTGCCCCCCATTTTATACTACACGGTATCCTCCTCCTTTTTTCTGTCACGCTGCATGCGCGCACACACACTTGTGTCCCTATCGCATTCCCAGCTTGTCTTCTTTTCCCCCTTCTTCCAACCACCAACCCCGTCTTTGTCTCAACTCCCGGTTTTCCAAACTGAAAGAATCCAAAGTTGAACTAACATGTGGATGCATGATGCGAGTTCCCAGAGGGCAATTAATTCTGGGCATTGCTTCGTTGCGTGTCGGGATTGGTGTGATTGGCTCTAGATGACAACGAGTGTGTTTGGTGTGTATCGCTTGGTGTTGTAGACACTTGCTCCGGCCTGTAAATCGGGGAACGATCAAGTCAGTCATTCATCAGAATCAAAGTATCCCGCGGATGAGGTGATCATAGAACTGAGTGAAGGGGGAAAGATGCGGAAAGGGGGATGCGCGACTCACTTTCCAGCCAGGGACGTCGCTCATGATAGCGGCCTCCCTCTGCACAGCAGCCAATCGTCTCCGATGCACATCCCGATCCTGCTCCGCCATGAGCATCGGCAGCAGGTGAATCCGAGACCACGCATGTTCCCGCTTGAGCTCGCGAGCCTCGACGTTGGAGGTGCCGACCTTGTAGAATCCATAGGCGCAGATTGCAAAGACGCCGCCAAAGATGGCGAGACCGCCGGGCCCGCGCGTGGGCAGGTTGCGCTTGTAGCGGACTGGCTGGAAGCCGCCCTGTGGTGGAAGATCTCTGTAGTGCGAGGCAGGAGGGAAGGGGGAACCATGTGTCAGTCGATGTCATTGTATCTGGAGTTGGGGCCATCCTTCCGATGCACTGAGTACTCACTGTGAGTATGGGACTGATTTGCGCGAGAAAAGAAATCAGGAGGGGAGCAGCGCGCGTCAGCGACAGCTCGTCAAGATGCGAGAAGCGAGTCTGCTGCGGAAGGTAGACTCACTGCTTCCACTCATGATGATGGATGGACAAGCCGTTTCCCGCTTGATGAGCGTCGTGGGCTTCAATGAAACGATGGCCGCTTTGTGGTTCGTGGTCGCTTGTCAGTTGTCAACGTCGGGCTTCTGAATCACGTGACTCTCAGTCGATACCCAATCTTGACCTCTTGCAAGTCGCCACTGCTCCGCTCGGGAGGGCTACATACATGAAAGGAAGGCCTTGCATCCCCTCCCGTGCTGACCTGTCTGTTCCGCGTCTCCCTGGCTGCTTCCTTAGTTGGTCGCCGTTGTTTGCCCGAATTTTCTGCGTCCCGGTCCGCTCATTACTCGCAACCATGATTGACGCTCTCTTCCTGCAGCTAGGACGGGCGGTGTCGATCCCTCTCACCGCAATCCTGGCTCTCCGCGAGATTGTGATCGCTCCCAAGGGAATCAGCCTGCAGATGCGCCTTGGACTGGCATGGATCCGGCTCACATTCAATAAGGGTTTCCGATCTGTAAGCTGGGCACAGTTTGCCGTCAACGGTGTCAATGCAAAAGCGTCTGCCATCTACACGACTACTCTGCCTGCGCCCCCGGAAGGCGTCAAGGCTCGCGAAGTCAAACTGGGCTCTGCCTGGTCCACGTCATTGGCATCATCGAAGCACGGCTGGAAATGGTTCCTGGTCGAGCCGAGCGAGCCTTTGACCGGAACGCGGCCTTTCATCCTGTACAACCACGGCGGATCCTTTGTGACCACCTTCTCCCCTCTGCACTTCAAATACATGTACGACCTCTGCCAACGCACGGGAGCGACGATCCTGACGGCTGATTATCCTCGACCGCCGGCTGGAACGTCGCACGAAGAAACATACGCAGTCCTGACCGAGGTCGTTCATTCTTTGATATCTCAACCGGAACCAGCCACTCAAAATCCTGATGAGAAGCACATTTTCGACGCGGCCCAGAACAGGACAAAGTTTGTCGTCATGGGTGACTCGGCTGGCGGATCCATCACGATGGGACTCTGTCTCGAGCTTGTGCATCGAGGCTGGACCTCGGATCTGCCTGAGGAAGCCATCCCGATCGCGCCCGCCATGGACTCTCTCTTCGAAGGAGCGGACAAGTACGACTGGCATGTGAGTAGCCATAAGCTCGATTATGCCGACTATCTGTTCAGACAATGAGTCTTGACCAATCCTTTGTCCTCATTATGCAGGATCCCTGGCTCTCACTCCCGGCGTGCTGGACGGTGGCCAAGGCGTGGCAGGGCCCAACAGCCGCCATCGACCATCACCTTGTCAGCCCTGGCCGGGCAGCAGACGACCTCGTCATTGGCCTGCTCAAGTCAAAGACACGCTTCACGGTACTGCACGGTACAGCCGACATCCTATACCCCCAAACGGAAATATTTATCAAGCGTGCAACCGACTTGGCCAGCAGGGCGGGCATCACCTCATTTGAGGACAAGGTCCGGTTCATCGAGGGCCCGGGGATGCCACATGTGTGGCCGCTGTTCCCGCCCGTCACCCCCGAGGTCAAATCGATCCGATCGACCATTGCGTCCGTGGTGCTGTCGGAGTGATGACGTGCAATGCTGGATATGTAGCTACTTGGAAGGAAATGCATCATATTTATCGTTGCACGCGTTTGCTGCATCGACGGGGCGACAAGTGTGGTTGGGAGGCAGGAGATTGAGGGGAGATGCATGAAGATTGACCCCATCCTGCAGGACTGGCCGGCTCAGGACCCAACCAAGAAGGAGGCGGCTTTCGGGTGAGGATCAAGTGTGAGCACAGTCAATAATATGTTGGCAGACGTTTTCAAGGAAGCGGCTTCTATCTCCCAGTGCATCAACGTACGCAACACCAAGGGCTACTGCTGCACGCCCAAGTCGAAGCTCCCGCTCCAGACGCTGTGCAAGAAGTCGCGCCAGTGCGATTCGGACCTGTGCGACTACCGTTCTGCGACCATCTCGCGTCCTAGCATCATGTCCCCGAACGGCACCGTCACAGCTGTCCATCAGGGGCAGACTTCTCCATTTGTCACAAATCCGACAAGTTTATGATAAATCTATCGCTACCATTGAGAGTAAATTTTATCATCAGTTTACATAAACAAGTCGATGTTGAAGTGGCGGCTGCGCCGCCGCAGTTGGTTGGTGGTGGTGATGCTGGTTTGATTGTGGTGATAAGAAAGAAGAACGCTAAGCGGTACAACGGGAAGGTAGGTACACAACTCGGAGCGATCTAACGCAACACTGAAAGATCAAATTGGCGCAAGGCAAAGGTCTGAGCGCGAGCTCGTAGCAGGCACACAGGAACGGAGGTGAAGAAGTAGGAGTAGGAGTGCATTACTGATCGCCAGTGCCTGAAGGTGTCTGCGGCGGCACGGTGGGCAGCGCCTTCCAAGGAGAAGACCAAAGGGATGAAGGATATCCCTCGCAGAGCCAGGCGATCCTGATAGAGCGTTGTTTTGACAGCGACCTTTTGAGCAAAGACCGCATCGAGGGCCCCCTGCGCTGCAGTCCAAGGGCCTTTGCCCGCGGCGAGGAGCCGTTTGGAGGTAGTGTGCACAATTTTGGACGCCGTGATCGAGGCGGTTGAAATGAAGTTGAAATCAAAGTCTGTGAGGCCGCCTCGAGGTGCTGCGGAGCCGGACACCCGAAGATCAGTCCTATGACCATCGCCTACAAGGTGAGGCTCACGAATGACAATTGTATCGCCCCCAATTCTTCTAAGAGCGGTTTCGTATGGTTTGGTGACAGTATTGTGCCGGGCAATGCGCCGAAACTGAACGAGACCACAGATGTCATCATGCCCATGCGGGGCTTGCCCTCCACATATGCAGCAGCGCAAGTGGTGAAAAAGAACACAAATCTTTCCTGACAACACGCAAACAACCACTAACACCATCAAGCAGCCAATACACATCCATTCATTCCCTCAATCCCAACATAGCTTGGATCAGCTGACTTTCTTTCCAATTGACATTTCCTTCTCCCCTTTGCTTTTTTTTGCGCTCTTGTCCGTCCTCGCTGCCGTCCGTTGTCCGGCCGCCGCCGCCGCCGTCGCCGTCGCCCCGTCACCTATGCCGCGTCACCACCAAGGCCACCATCATCACCGCCAAGGCGACCACCACCACCACTCCCTCCTGACCACCACCACCACCACTACCATCGCCTGGCCATCATCACCACCACTGGCCACCATCACCACCACCACCTGAATTCAGCTAACTACATCTTCTGCTTTTGATTGTACAGGTCGATAAACGACTTGGTGAGCCGCAAGGCAGCATGAAGTACGGCATCTTTTGCCGCAGCCTTGCGCAGCTTAAACTGACGCTTTCTAGCCTTCTTCATCTGACTCTTTGTAGAAGCTGTCGTCAGCTAGAAGCGTCAGTCCCAATCGCTCTTCACAACCCTCTGCTATATGTATGACTGGGATCAGTATCAGACCGAGCTCGATACGCTGCCAGCTCCTCGTAATTCTGGCGCTGCTCCCCATGTGAGTGCATACTGACGCTGATCGTCTCAGTCTCTAACATACTGACTCTCTCTCGTTCATTTCTACTGTAACTCAAAGCTCATCCGCCCGTTCGGCGTTGGGCTCGCCCTATACTTGTGCAAGGACGACAAGGCCTACAACCAGTAAGTAGGCTCGTCCAACACGTTTAGACAGGGCACCTCACTGACATCTTCTGTAGAATGTATGGTGTATTACCCTCTATAATAGAAATACACCTGCTCTACTGGCTGCTCGGAGTCGAGGGCCTCCTCCTCCTCCTCCTTGTCCCGGCGCTCTTTGTGGCCTCCGGCCAGGGCCAGCAAGTCTCCGCCCTCCTCGCCCGGCTCACGGCCATCCAGGGCCAGGGCCTCGTCAAGCTCGGCCACAGGGCGCAGATGGCCGTCCTCGGCTTTACCCGGGGGTTCGGCTCCGACACGGCGGTCACCATCGCCTCCCTGGACGTCCAGCTCGCCCG
>LAXH01000123.1:25103-52444 GCA_001006505.1 Tilletia horrida | reverse complement strand
AGTTATAAGAAAGGTCGCTCCCCAAAGTCATAACCTTAACGGGGTTCGACTGTAGGTGCTTTCCCTTGTGCATTTGAGGCATCCTGCTTGAGGCTCTCTCCATGGGTTGGGACGCAGGCACACCAAGAACCACCTCAAGCACCCATAAGCGGAAGGCGGAAGTCGCATCCACACTTCCTTGATTATACACGTAGCTTACACCTTAGCTTCCAGCGGCATCTTTGCCTTGATGAAGTGGAGCACAACATGGCATGATCCTCACAGCTACAGTACTCAGCTACCTCAAGCCTGGCCTTGGGCTTCAGGTCCGGCCATCTGGTTCAGGCACTGTGCAACTCCGCTGTTCAGGGTCTGTCTTTGCAGACAGCTTCTGACTCGCCCCGCGCCCGGCTCAGAACTTCTGCATATCAGATCAAACCCAACACATACATATGTATATATGTAATGCCCGTGTCCGCGTGTAGGTTCTTTCTTCACCACCTTGGCTCCCATCTGCGACATTGCAGCCCACGGCTCACATTTGCGTTCTGACACCTTTTCCCCCCTTGCGCCAGCTCTTGAGCATGCGAGTGATTATCCTGATTGCAGGTCTGCTGGCCTCGTGCCAAGTGGTCATCGGTGCTACATACACAACCACCAAGTGCAGCACCACGTCGATCAGCGGCAGCAAGACGAGCACGACTCGGCTGCCCGCCACCACCAGCCGTACCACGACCACCATTCGACCCACGCCCACCACGACCACCACAAGGACCTTGGCTCCTGTCACCACAGTCGTCACCACCACGACGACGACTCCGGTATCGACGGTCACTCAAGCACCCTCGACCACAGTCGTGACCAGGACCTCGTACTCGTCTACCTACACGGTAACGATTACCTCCACCTATACCCCGGTCGTTTCCTCTACCACGACCACCACACCTACCACTGCGAGCCGCTCCATCGTGTACACTTACACTCTCCCGGCCCCCACTCCAACCTTGCCTCCGACTGCCGCCGCTACCAAGCGCGCTCTGGCGGGCCGAATCCTGGTCGAGGATGAACGAGAGAAGCGCGAGCTTGCGAAGCGCGGTCGCATCGTGCGCTGCAGCCGGGTCACTGTCACAGTCAGGACAGTGACCGGAACGGCGACCACGACCAGCACCGTGACCAAGACGGTACAGTCTACTGAGACCCGGACCGCGACTGCGACAGTCAGGACCACCAGCACTGTCACCCCTCAAGCCATCACCAGTACTTCCGTAAGTAAGAATGTCCCCGGGTTGAGGGACGCCGATGTTTCGTGAAGCGTGTGGCTCAATCAGTTTCTCACGACCTTCACCTTATACTTGGATATCTTCAACTTGGTAGACTGTGACCGGAACTGGTGTTACCACTGCCACCGGTGTGACCGCCTACACCATCATTACTCAGACCACCTCGACCTCAACAAAATACGCCACCTCCACGGTCTACACAGCTACAACGACGACGACCAGTGCTGCATTCAGCGTGTGCAACCCTGCTCAGACTTCCTCGCTCGGCGGTGAGGTCGACTTCTTCATCAACACGGACGAGCGCAATCAGAAGACGACGGGCTTTGCTCCGCTGGCGACCTATGACGGTGATCGCTCCGTGTACTGCTGCAATCAGACCGTCGCAATTCCCGGCACAGTTGTGAGTCTCTTACAGCCAGCGAGGGGCTGGAAATTGCTCCCAGCCAAGCCATTTGCTGAGAAATGCTTTGCCCTCGCCCTTGTGCCAGGCCTGGATCTTCGACACGTATCAATACGGCTGCACAGGTCTCTACTTGAACGCGTCTACGCCTGCGGCCCTCAAGGCACAGTGCGTCGCTTCCAACAACGGTACGGTGGCCGAGACTGTCTCTGGCGCATACTTTGGTATTGGCGCCTTGGCTCAGTGCGGCTCTGCTTGGGTCGGTCATTGAGTGCTGAGGATCAACAGCAGAGGCGGGCAGACGTGTTTCTGCGGCCTCTTATGATTGCATTCTTCTTATCCACATCATCTCTTGTTTCTTTGCCGACTTATTTTGCTATAACATTGCTATTGGAATTGTCATGGACATGTATGGGGCTCTCATTAGATGCCATATTGAACCGTCAAACGAATCTCATCAGTACGAGTACACCGTGCAGCCTAAGTCCACGGAACAAAGTACATTTCTGAGCCAGAGCTCAACATGCTTCTGGGTGCAATGCCGGTTGTTGTGAGACTATTCAGGTATGGCAGAAGCGCTCCTCACGTCTTGCCATTGACTGGCCCCAAACACGTATTTGACCGACGGCTGGTGCCTGCTCCCAGCTGCGCTATCACCTTTCCTTCTTTCCCCGCGATTCCAGCTGTTGTTGTTGCAGCGGCAGAGCTTCGCACCGTTCGCGATTCGCTTTCGACCAGTCCGCACTAGAGTCTGGCCACCCAGATTCTCTCGCCGATGCTCATGACTTCCAGGGTCGACTGGAAGCAAATTATTGTCACCCGGCCGGCTCGGGAGACGGAACCAGGTCAGTGAAGGAAGAATAGCTTGTTGCCCGTCGGGATTGGAAAGAAATTAGAATCAGCAGACTCACAGCTTCTGGTTCCGGTTGGGCCGGCTACTTTTCGTGGTCGCCCACTTGTCTCGGGGTGGGCGGCGGCGGCGGCGAGGCCTGAAGTGCAGCGAAATCCAGCAGTGTGATGATGACACCAGCCGTGTTACACCTACATACTTGTACAAGTATAAGAGGCTGGTGACTTTGAGCAACGATAGTATCCACCGCGGTCGTCTCCTTCCTTGCCCCTGCCAATCTTGCTCTGCTGACAGGATGCAGCTCCCACTCTTCACTCTCATCGCCTTGGTCTGCGCGTTCAGCACCGTTCACGCCAGCGTGACCTCAGGCACTTTCACAGGTACTTACCACAACATCACCAAATGTACCTATCGGTATGGGCCCACCTCAGTACCCGCCAGTAGGATCACTACGTACCACGCCACCAACTCGACTACTGGCTTCACCCAAAAGACCAAGACTGTAGCCGCCAGCACTAAATACATCACTCCAACTCCTCAACCCACAGTAACCAGCACAAGCACATACTACACTTCCACTGTGCTAGACTCGACCATTACCCTAACCAAGACATTCACCACTACCGCCACCACCGACAAGCCCACCACCACTTATACAGTCACCACCGGCGCTGCCTTTACGCCCCTTGGAGTCAAGTATCCTACAACCTCCGGCACCACTCGCGCCTCGTCGTCTTCTGCGCCCTCTGCTGGCTCAAGCTCTAAAGTCGGCCGGCGAGCAGTGAGCTCGACCACATCGGCCAGAAAGACCGCCTTCGCCACGGCCAAATACTGTACCACACAGCTCGACTTTGTCCCCTACAAGACCAAGACGACCACCACAGGCACGACTACCATCACACTTTCCACCTCAACTGTCGTCCAGACCACCATGCAAACGGACACCTACTACTCCCACTTTGCCACCAAAACAGTTACTCAGACCGTGATCAGCCAGCCGACTTACTACCCGGGCTGCCAGCCCAACAACATTGTCTCCAAAGTCCAGGTGGCCGATGGCTCGCTGCAGTCCGTAAATTACTACTATGACCAAGAGCACTTCCCCCAAACATTCCAGGATGTGACCGACGCTTACACCTGCTGCACCATCTGCCAGCGAGATCCCACCTGCCTCGGCTCGGCCTACATCGAGGACTCGAGCGAGTATGGCGAATACAATGGCTACTTTGGATACTCTGGGCCCGTATGCCAGACTTTTTCGACCTTTAGGGACTGCAGCGCAAATGCAGACCCTCGGTACGGCGTCGTATACGGAAGCACGTCGAAGGACGCCAAGGCTGGTGCAGTGGTGGTGTCAAATGGACCCTGCTATCCCGGTTTCTCGCCTGAGCGAATCAGGTTCCCGGAATGCCCTTACGGCAACATCATTTGCCAGCGTCCAGGCAACGGGTACTGATTCATTCTGCCCCTGCTCTCCCTACTCATTCTCTCTCATCGACAGTCAGGAACGTTGTGCTGTTGTAGACCTACTATCTTATTTGTGTCCTCCGCAAGTCCAGCACAGCAAAGATCCAGCCGTACGCCCGCACATAACTCATCCCTGTCATGGACTCATTCTGCAGAGTGGATCACAATGGAGTCAGAGACGACTGTTTCTGTTCGTGTGCCTACGTTTCCGATGCCTCTGCCTTGAAAGTGGACAGCTCGCTTTATCAGCATCCGAGGAAAAATGTACTGACCCCCGGCCCCCAGACGTATTGTGTGCTGGTCCTGCCCATCTTCACAAATCTTGCGGCACTCTACTTCCACGTGCCATCAAAGTACGGCAAGAGTCCAGGGCGACAGAGTTCTGGAACTGGCGGCATAGCACAGCAGTAGACTGTGAAGTCAATCATGCGACTGGGTTCCTAGCCTGGACAGGCAACTTGCGTCTTTTCTCAGCCAAGTATCCCCTCAGAGAGCGTCACGGCCTTGGTGAGGACGATGGGTTCTTCTTCACACGCCATCACTGGAACCGAGAAGTCTGCCAATCCTCACAATCTACTGCGGCCGTTCAGGTCGTCGGCTGAATGCTGCCGCTCAGCGCAAGTGGTCTTGTTGCGCCGGACTCTATAAATGGGTCCACGTCTTGAGGGACTTCTGCGACAGCAGATGACGGTGAAGTCTTCATAGCGTGCTTCAAGACGCTACACTCTGCTTTCATCCCCCTCTCAAAGATACGGCTTTGTTTCATTCCTTGCTCAACCGCTTCGTCCTTCTGTGGAATGCATGTCACTGTCCGGACACCCTTTTGCCTTTTCTTTCACCACTCTCCTTTTCTTGCTCAACAGCTTCTATCACAATCGTTGGTCAAGGAGTTTTTCTCAAGCGCTCCGTTGTGCATGAAGTCGGCGCTTGATCTGTGCAAGGCACTGTGGCGGTCAAGGTAGAAAGGATACATGTCGACCCATGATATTTAACGAGGTCCAGTCGCACGAGCAGAGATCTGGTTGCTGCCTTCTGAACGGTGCCCGTGGGCGATAGAGATGGCTATCAACGGACCTTGTCGCTAGAGGGGAGCAGCATTCTCTACTTCGATGTGGCTGAATGTGTCAGACAAATACGCCCAAATCATCCGACACAGAGACCTAACATGTCCGCCCTTGTTCCTTCGAGTCCTAGGTTCCTCGCCTGAACACGCCACCCTTTCATCAGCGGATGAATTGTTTGACGCAGCGATAATCGCTGTTGCAGTAGTCCTCTGGGCCACAGTCCTTGAACGTCCGACACTTCGCGAATCTCCAGACTGGCTGGCAGACGTTATTCTTGCAGTTGGAGCTGTAGCAATCCGATCCCTTCGCGCACGGCGCACCGGCTTGTCCGATGGCGCACTTGCCCGTGTCCTCGCCGCAGGTTAATGAGGCGCAGACACTGTCGTAAGGACAGGGCGAATTCAAGGGCAGTCCTGTGCACTTTCCGGATTGACACACGCCTTGGTTGCAGTCTTCGTCGTTTCCACAAGGGCCACCGAATCCAGAAGGACGACCGAAGCAGCGCAGATCGGGAATGGCGCTGAAGTTCTTGCCTGGGTTGCGGAAGTCCGGTCTGGAGATAGGCGGTCCATATCCGTCCGTGCAGTCGTTTGAGTAGCATGAGGCATTCGTTTTGCATGGATCACCGGCCGAGATGAGCTTGCTCGGAGTATAACAGACTCCATCGAGGCCACAGACATTGATGCATTGGAAGGAATCCAAGCATCGTTGTCCATCCGCGCCTTGCTTGCAGACACCGTCCAGGCATAGCGCATCTTGACAGTCATCCAAGGTCCGACACCCCTTCTGTCCATTCTGAAGGTAGTTGCACACCGGCCGAGTCTCCTCCACGTAGTCGTAGCCCGCTCCCGCGGTGTAACTCTCGGTGACAGGGTCAAAGAAGGTGACGCACTTCCCAGACTTGCAGGACGATCCGACTTTGCATGATTCGTTCGGATACAATGACGCAGCTGCCGGCTTGAAGCACTTGCCGTTCCTACAGACCTGAGGATTGGAGCAGCCGAGGTCGTCCTTACACGCCTGTCCCACGTAAGTGGCAATGCAGGTACCGTTCTTCTTGCTGCAGTAGCCGTTCCTGCATTCGCCTTGGTTGGCACATGTATGGTTGAGTGGGAAGCCTCGGCAGTAGCCCTTGTCGGATCTGAACCCGAGCACGCTGTCAGGGCAGGTGACTACAGAGCCGGTGGAGTTCAGGAGGTCGCAAGATTCGGGAGTGCTCTCAAATTTGCATGATTTGGAGGCGCAGTCGGAATTACCATCGCAAAGCTGGTTAGGTGCGATGGTACCTCGAGCCACCAAGGCTGCCGACGTGGTGGGAAGGTCGACATTGAGCTGCGAAGGCGAGGCG
The DNA here is from genome assembly GCA_001006505.1 of Tilletia horrida. Classification (NCBI taxonomy): domain Eukaryota; kingdom Fungi; phylum Basidiomycota; class Exobasidiomycetes; order Tilletiales; family Tilletiaceae; genus Tilletia; species Tilletia horrida. The sequence continues at coordinate 46,056 of LAXH01000123.1, read as the reverse complement.
TAAGTCATCGCTTGGAAGAGGATGGTGACCATGACAAGTCTGGCCACCCATGCCTTGGCCCAGGTAAAGGCGAGCATGGCTGGTTGAACTGGAGAGGGTCAGGAGAGGGAGAAGACAGAGGGTGCCGCTGAGAACGGAGGAGAGAGAGGAAGCGAGCCTGCAGTAGATGTAAACTATGCTAGGCGTGGGGGAGCAGAAGGCAAGAATGGAGGATGGGCAAAAAGGGATGAAGATGAGCTGGATTCCGTCTCGTCTTTATAGCACTTCACGCTACGTGCTGCGACCTTGATCTTGCTTTTGACCTCATCGGAGTTGTCAGCACAAATGCACTTGGCAGGGACGGAACCCGTGTGGTTTAGATCTAATCCATGCAACCCCGACTCTCATGGAAGTTTTTCTGCAGGATTCACACACCATCGAGCGGGGTAACCGCGTGGGAAACCGCATGGTCCGCGTGGTGGCGTCTGGGGCCAATCACCGCGATACCTGCTCTTTCTCCTCACAGCAGTTCACCTCACATCTGAAGGTCAGAGGAAGCAGAGAAGCTGTATGTATGGAGTTGACTCAGGGCATGGTAGCAGGCAAAGCTCACTGCATAATCCTGCTCCAACAATACATACCGTGCTGACCAGATCCTTGTCAGTCAAACATTTTGGCCTGAGAGTCGTAACTCTTAAGGCCTTCCGGTAGCAAGATGTTGTTCCGAGTTCCCCCATATCCATCAAGCTCAATCTTGAGGGCACGCGTCATACTGACCCATGATTCCGCATGGTCAAGGCTCCACATCCTCTTTCCGCTCCGCATTGAACGAGGGCTACTGCTGCAGAGCGACGAGGCGGCTGCGTCGTACGATCAAGGAGCAGGCAGCGGATGTAGCCTTAACGACTGTCCCGAGCAATAAGGTCAAGGTTGAAGCTGACTGCCAATCAGACCGGTGCCGCTGGCAGCGAGCAGGGTCATTCCGAGGCTGCTGATGGTCATGGGCGAACCTGACTGGTTCGTCACATCAAATGCTGTGTCTGGTGGGCGGCGAAGGCACCTGTTGGGCAGCCATGTCCCCAAGCGACAGAAAGGCTTTCCAGCTGGCCACATCCAAGTTGTTCCATACAGAAGCCGTCTGCCTTTCCATTGTCACAGACTGTCCAACGACATGGCTCTCGAATGGAATGGAATCCTCGAAAGATGGACTTGGACTTTCCTTTTCCTTGGCAAATGCTCTGTCCGCACTCAAGAGAGAAACACAAAGGGAAATGCGGATCCGCCTTCTGCATCTGCGAGCTTCAAGTTTGCAGTGGTCGCTACTTGACATCGACATCGGATGTCTCCACCACGCACCGACTGCTGCCGAGCTTGCACGTCAGCTACCGACTCGACCCTGGAAGGTCCAGAATCTGGGTCTTCTTCCATCTCTTTCCTTGTTGACTGCAGTCTCCGGGATGAAGTCACCGGCAGTAGTGTCAATCTGGTCAGGGCAATTAATCAACATGCAAAAGCCCCTTAAGCGGCGACCTTGTGCAGGTGGATGGATGGATGATTAAGAGAACGTGATGCAGGTGAGTGAGGTCGGAGTGTCCGTCTCCATGCCCACCACCCTGATCAGCTTGGCAGACGTGCAAGTGAGCGGACAATCCTTGGCTCATCGCAAAGCTATTCGACGTCAACGCTTGCTCAATGGCGGACCCTTCGCTCCTGGACCCGGCAAGCCTCGCACGAGCGGTGCGTGAGATTCTCTCAGTCTCTGCATCATCAGATCCTTCCTTTCTTTCTTCGACATACCAGAGCCTCGCCGCACTCGCAGCGGATCATACCTACTCGCAACCATCGCGAGATGACGGCAAGGACGGGATCGCTGATTTTTGGACAGAAGTCAGTCTGCTCGCCCCGCCGCCCTCTCTCCTTCAAGTCAGGGCAGCCAATCAGACCAGCACCACATCTGGGGCTCGACTGATGGATGCAGTTCCAATGGGTCTTAGTGTCTCGATCAGCCTCAAAGACCTGACATCTCACCTTGAGCCGCTCGAGTTGGAGTGGCGAACTGTTCCAGCCTCGTCTCCAAATGTTGCTTTGAGGTTCTGGCCATCAATCAACCAGAAGCAAGATGAGCAAGCCACAACTGCCAACCAGACCGCTGCTTCCAAGGTCGAAGGCAGTGACGTCGCAAGTGCAATCATCCATTTCGTCTCTGACTGGCACTCCTATTCGCTCTATGTCCCCAGCAGCGCCTGCGCATCGCTGTCGCGGCGGATGGCCACTTTTGAATCCGAGCAAAGGGCAAACTTCGCCGTCACACTCGCTCAATCAGTGATCCGAGCATCTGATCACCTCACTCAGACGGCAGGGCCTACTACAATCAATGCGGTTCTTCTTGATGCCCTTCCACATGACCGAGTGTTGACATCATTTGTCCTTCGACTCGCTGAAGCGCTGTCCAAACTCTCACCCGATGGCTTGTCTAACAGTGACGCATTCGGTCTGGTCCTTTCCTCGACTCTGATTTGTCCGTACGCCATTGCCCTTCGCCGTTGGGATGCCAGAGTCCCCAATCTACCAGCAGGCATCACCACTCTTGATCACAACCGCTTCCCGTCTATGGTGACCGATCAAACAGTACCCCATTCGAGGGGTAATGATCGGACGTCTGTATGGAGTCGCATGCGACGTGTCTCTACCAAAAGTATCCGCCCTCCCGCAATCAAGAAAGCGACCACCGATCGCGATGTGGACTGCAATGCCGACTGCAACGCCGACAGCAATGTGGATGTGAATAACGACGGAGCCGCCACGGGTCCGGGCTCGTCTTCCGAAGTCACACCTGTCTCTCGAGCCACGCAAGTAGGGAGCGGGCAAGCGAGTGCAGGCGATGGAACTACAATCAACCCGAATCCTACGTCCACCAGCACCAGCAATGCCGGCACCGGTGTGGGGGTTGCAGTAGGACTCCAGAGCGCAGCTGCCGGTGTCGCCACCCATGGTCCCACCTTCTCAGTCGTCCAGGGCTGCAGCGACAATACGGGCGGTGGAACTGGGGCCACGCCGACAAAGTCTATCAGCAATGCGTACAACACCTTCAACATTGGTCTTGGATTTTCTATCAAACTGCCCTTCCGGTCGGACAAGTCGCGGGAGGAGAGAGATCGACAGGCTGATCGCGAACGTACGTTTGCACTGCAACTCGCCGCGGCCAGGAATGCGACCAGCTCGGCGGCGGTTGCAGTTGCAGTCCCCGGTAGCTCCGCGAGCGCTTCCACTTCTGCGGCTGCTGGGGAGCATGTCAGTGTGGAGACCGACTCGAAAGCCAATACTGGTCGAGAGGACAGCCAGTCGACAGGCGTCGTAAAGCCAAGCCGCGTCGAGCCGGGTCAAAATCAGGATCCAATCGCGATTGGTGCCGAGCTGCGAGCTGTCTCTCAGAAGACTCACGCCGGGCAAGGGCAGGTGAACTACACTTTTGTGGACCGGGAGCCTGAAGTTGAAGAACATCTGGAGCGCATTGATGAGGAAGACGGTTCCCGCGCGGGTCACTCTGAAGAAGCATACTCGCTGGGTACTTCACCAGGCGACAAGACTGCGAGTAGATCTGGGGCAAAATCAGCGGTGCCAGAGGAAGATAGGGGAGAGATTGGCCGTGCTCGTCCACCCGCGCAAGGGATGACTACCAAGACGACTGTGACGACCACAACAGTCACCACTGTTGATCGCTATCCCACCCCCTCGACCGACTCGGCTCCCCGACCGGCGTGAGCGCAGAAGAGTCAACAAGATGAACGTATATGAGCGGTGGAGCACTACAGCTATCCTATTCTTGCTTTAGCACAGCCACTTCCTTCCCAGCACCTAGGTACAATCGATAGACAGCATCTGTGCCCGGCGTCGACGCCTCTCTCCTCTTCCCTTACCTCCAGGCCATGACCTTTCTCTCTCTTTCTCTCCTCTCTCCTCAGTAGTCTTGGGCAATCCAGCTGTGAATGCCGTTCTGTCATCTGAACGGCCTCGTCGTCAGTTTGCGAGATGAAAGTCAAAACAATTTCTGGCCAGCCAGGATAAATCATGTGGATTCATTTCTATGACAATTCCCGTTGCAGAGACACTTTCCCTTACAAAAGATGTGGACAAAATGGAGAGCGATTCTGACAGCCTACCCTCTTCGATGCCCTCGTCATCGCGCGATGATGATGGCTGCTCCTAAGCGTCCAAAACTTTTCAGGCAGCAATCCAAACACGTTTGCCTTTGCACCAGAGGCTCCCTTTGATTCAGCACATACGCTTTCCAGCCGTCCAGCTGGTTGCCATGGGAGGCAATGATGCATCTTGTTTTGATCGTCCCAACCGTTGTCCAAGTCGACCAGAACCATGTTTCGGGGCCTGGGTCCGAGGTAAAGGGGGCGTCGACTCCGTGTTTGCACTGAGGGACCTTTTGGTCTTGCAAGTGTGGCTTGAAGCCGCACGCGGGCACCACGCTTAAGTCGCCTTTGTCATTCCTGAGCAGCAAGGCTAAAAATTGCGTATTGCCGAACGAGTGGATGACTGCGCTCAGTTCGGTAGGGCAGTCGAAGTGACGAGGCGTCTCGCCTGATTTGACAGGCCCGCGGTAATCGGGTTCCCACAGCGAGTAAGGCATGTAATCTGTTCTTGCCGTGACCATCTTCGCTTTGATGTGGCCTACATAGAGCGCGCACCCCTCAAAGAATGTGTAGGTGAGACCTCGCCCTGTCGTCAGAGCGTCGGTGGCAAAGATGGTATCTACCGCGAGCGTACCGCCCGGACCGGAGGAGATCAGCGTTTTGTGCGCCGTTCGTGCGGGTAAGTCGGTGCGGCACATCCATGCTTGCAGACCTGTGAGCTCTTCACCGCTGATTGTGACCGTTGACGCATTGAAGTGAATCCAGTCCCTGAATTTGGCAGTAAGAGGAGGTTCATCGTCGAAACGTGGCCAAGCACATTTGAGCATGCCTTGGTGAGAGGTGACCGTGAACCAGAAGAGCACACGCAGACAAATTTCGCTGAGCGCAAAGGCGTATTCTGACGTGGAACATTCATCGTCACAGCAGTCGGCAGCGCACCCGTCGTGATTGGCCTGCGTCGGAGCCGCCAGTCGCCACGGTTCTCCATCCGGTGGACCACGAAGAAGCACGCCATTCTTGACCAGACGTTTGTGCGCTTCAATGGCCTGTTCGAGATCTGACTGAGAGAGGAGATGATAAAGACTGATTTGCGGCAAGACGTCTCCGAGACGCCATGTCTTCTGGTCCGCACTCTGTTGCTTGAAAGTAGCTTCCCGAATTCGATACATGTATTCCACTGTTTGCTCCCAGGCGACATCAAGGCTCCTCGTAGCATGAGCCTGGTGAAGGTCTCGAACTAGCGATTTCAACACCTGGTTGAATCCACCGATAGTGTACCCAGACGTCTTGTATGGCTGAAAAGCGCTCGTCCAGCCCTTCTCTGTCAGGAACCCAATAGCCAATGGGCCTGGAAGTTGCTTGACTTGTTCTGGGGACAGGAGTGCTCCCTTACCTGCCTCCAGTGCAAGCATGTTCAGCACTGGGTCACGCTGCGTGTCCACACTACTTGAGATGAGGGTGAGGGTGTAGGATTTGTCGACTGATGTGAACATGCCCCCCCGCTCTTCGACGCTGAAGCCGAGGACTCTCAGGAGATTGTCGATGGTCTGAAAGGTAGTTTCATCGCAGAACATGACAAAGCTGGAAAGTCCAGCGGTCAAGCTGACGAGCAAGTTGGCTATCGCATCGGGGCAAAAACCGGGATTTTTGTCGGTACTGATCTGCAGATTCCAAAGGTCCATCAGATACTGGGCAGCGTCTGATTGAGGAATTCGCTGTCGCATCCCGTTCCTTGTCATCACCGCTTCGTGAACTGCTACAGCCGCTTCGGGTGAACAGACGTCCCGAACGGCTGCAAGGCAGTAGGCCCAAGCAAGGATATGGGGGTCGAAATCACGATCGCGGATGCCGTGCCCTCGAATAATGTACGTGCCGAGGTTGCCGTGCGCGGTCGAGATTCCGCCATACCAGGGCGGTACTGTCACTTTTGCCCTGATGCTGGAGAACTCAGAGGCCGAGCGAGCTTCCAAGAAGGCGTTTGGGTGAATCCGAGAGCGGTCAGTCTCGCCGTGGAACCAACGCGTCATGTCTCGCCCGCTGGATTCGATGAATTTGAGCGCACCAGACCGAGAGAACCAGTTGTCACCAAAGAAAGCTGTTCCGACCTGAGCGACCCCCGCCATCGCTGTGAGAACATCGGAGGCATCGGGCATCGTGTTTTTTGGAATTTGGAAAGAAAAGGTGACTGGAGAGCAAAGACGAGTCAATGTTGACAAGAGGTGGACATGAGGAAAGACGGGACTGTCATCAAGAAGGACCTTGGCAAGCCAGCATGTCACACGTCCCGTTCCGCTCCGCTATCCCGGTACGCCGATGTCCGACCCGGTGGTGTCAAGAAGCCCACCTCAACATCAAGTTCCGGGAGTGATGCTGCACGTTTTGCAGGAGCACACGCGCGGTCCCGAAACGGCGGCGGGGCTGTGGAATTCAGGGGGAAAGCCAGCGAGTCTGGGCCACAAGTGCAGCTTGAATGGAGTCCAGCTTACGACTCCGAGGATTCTCCACTTGTGAGCCGACCAACAGGCTTATCTCCGGATAGTTGATCCCGTCTTCGCGTTCGAGTGTGGACAAATCTGACGTCTGACCTCCACCATAAAGTTCAGTTGCTCATCCAACTGCTCAAACACCAGGGTCGCCTTTCAGTGGGCAGCACCACCCCTGTCCCCCCGTGTGATCTGGAGGTTCGCCTGCTGGGGGTGCGATACCCCCCTTTGCTCCACTTTCTTATAGCAGGGACGGAGTTTGCGTGGCCCACGAGACATGATGAGCCTCGCTCTGAAAGCTACATAAGCAGGCTCCAAACCAAGATGAGACGCGCCTTTGCTGGAGAGGCTGACGATTCACCATCCCTCTTCTTCTTAGCTCCGGCTGACATTTATCTTTGCGTGCATTAAAGCAACCTCTTGATCTCCCTCCCAAACACCCAACCATGGCACCTGCTCCTGAGTTTGTAGGCACGCTCAAGGGATCTGTTGTCGTGATCATCGGCGGCACGAGTGGGATCGGCTTCGCAGTGGCCAAGGCAGTCATCGAAGAAGGCGGATCCGTATTCGTCGGATCCAGCTCCCAAGCGAAAATTGACCGCGCCATCGAACGGCTTGGCGATAGTTCGGTCCAATTCAACGCAGACCCTGCTCGAGTCGCCGGCCATGTCGTCGACCTGTCTGGTGAAGAATCTGAGGCATCCCTGCAGAAGTTCTTTGCCGCGCTCTCAGCAAGTTTGCAACAGCCGCCGCAACATGATCAGCAAGGTGTCGAAGGGCAAGGCAAATTCGACCATCTCGTTCTCACCTCTGGTGTCATCAACAGTGTCCCACTTGAGCACGCTACCTACAAGGACATTGTTGCAATTGGGGATGTGCGCTACATTGGCACCATCTTGGCCGTCAAGCAGGCCGTGTATGGGGGCGGGCTGAGACGGGGTGGGAGCATCGTGCTGACCTCGGCGGCCACCTACAAGTATCCCAACTTGGACTGGTCGATCATGAGTGGTTACACCGGCGCCATTCCTTCGCTGACAATCAACTTGGCCCTTGACCTCAGGTGAGCTGTGGCCGTCCCCTTAGCATTTAGCGTTGCGCTTTCGCTCCTTTGCTCCATTTGTTGTCGTCGTACCTTTCTTTGCTCTTCAACTCAATCGTAACCATGTCACGATCCATTAACAGCCGACGCGATATCAGAGTCAACTGCGTCAGTCCCGGACCGATCGTCACGGAGCTATTCGACGGCTTCCCTGCGGCCACCCGCGAACGGCTCGCTGCCCGCGGTCTCAACGCCCGAGTTGGACAACCCGAGGAGATTGCGCTTACCTACCTGTCCCTGATCAAGAACAGGAACATCAACGGTGAGACGGTGCATGATGACGGCGGCCACTTCGCCCAGCGCCCTTCATCAGGATGAGGGGTCCGTCTGCGTCGGGTTACGAATACTGTCAGAAGACAATCCCCATCTTTTCACAACCTTCTTGAATGAATTTCGCTATGTTGAGCATTCTGCTCGTGCGGTAGGGGTTCGCTCACTATGTAGCATCCTGATGAAAGGGCTGCACCCCTTATGTACTATGCTCTGATGCCCGACGGACCAGGCTGCACATTGTCGATCGCGCCGCACTCCTGCATACATACCTTATCAGTCACAACTCACATCCCGTACGGGATTGGTTTTGTTCCCAGCCTGACGAGCTGCAGGAACCACGAAATCATGCAGCTCGTAGCTTCGACCGGCTACTTTCATCCAATTTGCTCCCGAGCAAGAAGCCAAAGCCGCATCAGCCAGGCAGCCTTCCACTGCTTGATCCCGCAACCATGCAGCCCAGTCCGGCGGGGTAAATACCATGCGGATTGGCCTGAGGCGGGAGGCGATCATCGTCAAGCACTTCGACTGGCTTTTGAATCTCCGCAGATCATACAGATGCAGAAACTTTACAGCACGATGCATTTCTCGTACGGAGCGAGTCGCGAACCTGACTTCGCTTCCTGCATCCGCTGCAGAGTCGCGTTTCGGCTGCAGATGAGCGGCAGGCGACAGTCTTGCAGGCGATCAACACACAGCTCTCTTCGTGGAGTTAAATTGAGTCCTTCTCAACCCCTTCTCTCTCTTTTCGCCCCTTCCTCAGCCGCCGCCCATATCTCATTCTGTGCATCTTGACTCTTGAGCCAGCAGCTCTGCCCATCATGTTCGGCTTGAAGCTTCGCAACCTCATCCTTGCGCTGGCTTTGGCTAGCATCGCCGTCCTCGTCGCGGCCACCCCCTCCGCAATCGATGAAAGCTCAGAAGGCAAAGTCGATCTCTTTGGCCGCGCTGTCCACACGGGACAATACGCCGGAGCACCATGCAGCACCTCGGCCGATTGTTACTCGAGGAACTGCGCACCCACTTACGCCGGCGGTCCGCAGACGTGTCAGCTCCAGCCCGTTGGCGGGCCCTGCTTTGAATCAGGCAATTGTTTCACCAAGAATTGCAACACGGCCAACGGAACGTGCATCACTCCCTCCAAACTGAACGGCTTCTGCAATCCCAACACCGATGATTACACCTGCTTCACTTCTGCCAGCGACAAGAGTCTTCAATGCGACCCCCAGGCGTTCAAGTGCAAGCTCAGGGCCGGCTACAAGTGCAAGCGGACGTCTGACTGCGCCACTGGCACGCCTTGCACCAACGGCAAGTGCGCTCTGCCCAAGCTCGCCCCTAATCAACCTTGCAACACGGGCGACCAGTGCATCAGCGGTAGTTGCTCGTTCCCGCAAGTGTGCCACGAAGACGATGGACAATATGAGTACTGGTAAGTCTCTCGGATGAGTGTTGTGCCCTGAATGCGACTGACAGTGCAAATCTACACAGTGCCCAGATCAACGAGTACTCAACCTATGGTATCTGCGATACCTACCCGCTGGGCCACAAGTGCGCCAACCCCGGTGATTGTAAGCTTGGCCAATGCAAAGGTGGTGTCTGCTCCAACAGCACCGTCGGCGTAAGTGGATCTACACCCTTGCCTCTTCTTTGACCAGACAGCAGACGGCTGACAGACTTTTTCGTCTGTGGCGGTCCATTTCACTACGACAGGACCAATGTGCTGAACCGTATCAATGTACCAATGGGCAGACTTGCTCTGGCGGCAAATGCACCGTCCTCGCCTCCCGGTCACAGCCTCCGAGATCTCCATGCTCTGCCGACGACCAATGCATCAGCGGCGCCTGCGCCACTTACTTCTACGAAGACAGCTATGGCCTCTGGCACGACAACGTCATCCCCTCCCGGAAGAGACAGCTCAACGAGAAGAGACAGCAGACGCCGTTCTGTGGACCTCTGTCAAATGGTCAAGGTCCGTGCAACGGTTACGCAGACTGTGATCGTGGGCTGTGTAAAAACTCGACCTGCCAGGCAGGCAAAAGCGGAGACCGGTGCATCATCAGCTACGAATGTGACGGCGCCTTGATCTGCAGCACCCAGGGCGTGTGCTACACTCCCACTTCAAGCCTGCCTGCCCAACAGCCGTGCAAGACTGACAGCCAATGTGACTCGAACAACTGCTCTGGTCGAAACGGCGTGTACCGACCTGCGTTCCCTCGCATGGAGACGGACGACGGCAATCCCGCGGGAGAGGTCAGGCCTTACGACTTTGTCTGTGCAGCGGCCTCCAACTTTGGCGGAAAGTGCTCTACGTCAAGCAACTGCGGTCAGGGTGTTTGCAAATCTGGGACCTGTCAAGGCCTCGCCCTCGGAAGCACATGTTCGTCTAGTTCCGCCTGCTTATCCGGCGCCTGTGTCAAAGGCAAATGCGCCATCTCGAGCGCGTATGCCGCCTGCAGCTCAAACTCACAGTGCTTCTCCAACCAATGCGTCGACAAGAACACGGGAGATTGCACGACCTTCTACGATGGGAGCTGCCCGGCCCACTACTGTCTCGCCGTCCCGAAAGGTGGTACCTGTCGACTGGACGCGGACTGCAGCGCCCAGTTTGGCACGTCTTGCAACTCGACGACTCAAAAGTGTGTCTACAAGTACGACACGAACTGAGCGGGCACACGCCTCACATGCCAGATCGATGGCTTCTCGTTATTTCCCAGTGATCCACGATCTGCCCCGTATTTCTCAATATATTATTTCAGTGTCTGGTCACTCGAGTGCTCTTTCAAATGGCTGATGGCTGTCCAGGGACCGTGGCCCACATCGGAGAACGAGGATCCGCAGATGCGAAAGAATGCTGCGGCTTTATTAAGGGAGAAAAATCAAACGGGGGGCGTAGCAATCCAAGCGGGTTTGTTTCCTCATGCTGAGTCTAAGAGAGAGAGGCAGTTCTTTCTCTCAATGCTCTACACAGTATGCACAACTCGCTTTCAAGCGATGGAAAGCTGCTGTGCTCACGAGACCATCTCTCGTTCTTCAAACCTGCGGCAATCCCACCCTCAGCCAGCACTCTTTGCTCTCTCTCTCTCCCCCCTCGGTCAGCACCGGGTCAGTGACGCCATCTCAATCGCCACCAAGGCCCGCGCTGCCGCTCCCCATCTTCCCAAATCCCCCTCGCACTTCCCCCGTCTTCAAAGACACCCTCAGAACATGAACACTTCCCACCACCGTGCTTCCTAATCGTTGCACTCCTGCCTTTCGCAGTGAACGTCGTCAAGACTACAATGCTTTGTAGCGTACATCATCGCAACGCAATGCACTTGCCACATTGAATGTCCTAAAAAAATGTCCTTGAAGGAGGGATTGGAGGAAAGAAAACTGGACAGGCCGCGTGGCAGGCGGGAAAGAGCATGCTTCCGCCCTTCCCTGGAGGCTTGAACAGAAAGCATCGAGGACGACGTATTGCAATGCCCACTCATCCCTTGCCCCTAGCACTCAAAGATTCTAGCCGTGCTGACATTGATCCGAGAAAAGGCCTTCCGCCGGATGAAGGCCTGGCGGAGTAGCAGCGCTGGCCATTGGACATGGTAAAACGCGAGGTAGACTGCCAGATCCGTCGGGGCCCATGCGCCATCACGCCCGATTTGCTCAAGGTCAAAGTTCTGGGTATCTTCGCCTGTGGGGCCCTCGCCTTTGAGCTTGTGCAGACGATGCTTTTGGGGCCCTTGCACGAGTGCGTTGCCGTACAGGTGTCGAGTCAGGCTCTGTGGGAGGATCCGAGGCATGACGCGTGCGATCAGGTCATGGCCGTGCCAGCTCACCGCCGGCTGTCGAGCAGAAGGCACCACGAGCGCCGAGGAAGATCCATCCAATGCGGCTCCAAATGCTGCAGGATCAGAGAACAAGCAGACGGCGGTGTGCACGCGGGGATTACACTCAATCACGACCAGGCGTTCGCGTGAGGGCTGGTGGATGAAATCCATGGAGAACTGTCCCGTCAGTCGTGATCGACCCCATCGGGGATGCTCTTTGAGCCGCGTCAGAAAAGTCTGTGTCCATGTTAGGGCTTGCTGGCCGACTGGAGAGTGCGTCGCGTCGTGATACGTCATGAGCATGTCGTTCTGTCAGATGAAGGAATTCTCGTCGTGTTTCAGCTGTGCGTACTCAGGCAAACAAGGAACAAGCGGCCGTCATGAGATTGGACTCACACTGGGACAACAGACGAATGCTCTCAGGTTGCCATCGATCACCGTCGCGTGAGTACACCACTCGCTTGCGCCTTTGCCGCCGATGAACTCCTGTGCCGCATATGGAGTGTTTGGGGAGATTGGTATCGCCAGTTCGCGACGGACGCGTCTTTCGGTCCTGTTCCAGTCGATGTCGCCTGTGGATGGGTCTCGGAGTGGGTAGGTAGTCACATCCGCCCGCCCGATGTCGTCCAGCATGGTAGCGGCTTTGAGCAAGAATCCAGATCCGGCGGGATCGTGATTTTCTCGCAGGAAGGCCAGGGCTGAATTCGCGTCTCTGAGAATACGGGACTGGGGTGCTTCCAGCTGGAGTTCATGCGCTAGATCAATGAACCGATCCTGTGAGTGGAAAAGTGGCGATTAGCGACTGTGGCGAAGACGCCAGGATCCAAGAAGTGCGTCCCTGACACAGGAGATCAATGCTCGTTCCTACCTTTTCATGTAAAGTCTCGGCGAGGTCCGGATCCTGGATGAGCGTTTCGATGGTGCCTTTGGATTTTTCCCTCATCAGCTGTGCCGCCTGTGCGTCCTGGACAGTGGTGCCCGCCCCGCTCACAGGAACAAAGAGGGTCACCTTTTTCCGCAGAGCGAGATTGGCAAGGGCTTGGATGTAGTCTTGGCCTCCTCCCGAGGGGACGAGAACAAATTCATCGACAGCATTGGAGAAGCGCGTTGCGCACAGCTCCCTGCAAAACTCGATCATCGACAGATTGTCATTGTTGAGCTATCTTCTGGCGCATACACATACGCAGACAGATGCCCTCCGTGTACGGATCAGGACTCACCCCCATCCGCGCTCCTCGACGAGAATGACCCGGTATCCACGCGCGGCCAAGGCGCGGACGACGAAGAGGGATTTCTGCATTCGTCCGCCACTGACGAGAGCGATGCCGGTGGGCTGACCATGTTCGATACGCAGTTTTTGAGCCTGGCTCAATTTCGGCCCGCTAGAGAGTCGGCGTTGGCGGATGAGTGCGAGGGTGACCTGAGAGATGGAGATGGGCAGCAGAGCAATGGACAAGAGGGTGAGCACTAGGCAGGCGAGTATGCCGTGGCCCTGACGGCGGGAGTCGAGGTGGACAGTCATGCTGGGGCGGTGTCATGTACGCACGCGACTGTGGACCAGGTCGAGGTTGGGTCTGGCAATGGCGCGCGGACTGGATTGACCCACAGCCCAGCTCCACTTTGCATTTGGGGACCAAGTTTGGAGCCAACCCTGTCTCTCTCGATCGACCAGCCAGCTCTTTGCTGACCACATCCTTGAGGTATTAATGATCTTTTCCATTTCCGATTGTTGGCACTGGAGAAATGGAAAACAAAATTGGGGCTCCCGATCTCTTTCCCTTTGTTTGGACCCTGATCATCAGCTGAACCCTGGGGTCCTACGAGTACTAAACCCCGCCCAGAAATAGAAAAGAAAAAGGCAATTAAAAAACACACACACACACACACACAAACAAGCCAAAGAGACGGCAACCATGCTGACCAACGATGGAAGCTGAGGGACAGCCGCTGCTACATTTACAAACCAGAATCGTTCACTTTTTAACTGTTTTGGAGTTTCTACGTACAGGCCAGGGAGAACAGAAGAAATGCTTGACGGGATGTGCGCCAGGGTGTATGCGCGCGCGCGTGTGTGTGTGTGTATGTATGTGTCGACGTCGGAAAGGGGGGAAGGTGGAGTCTGCTCACGCAGCAATCTTGGCCGCAGGTGCAGACTGAATCACACTCTCCACAATCTTGGTCGCCTGCAGCTTCTGCGTGGGCGCACCAGCCGGAGCAGCGGCAGGGGCGGGGAGCTCGCCGTTCTTGATCTTCTCCTGCAGCATTGCGACGGGGTCGGCGCCGAGGTCGCCGGCGTCGGCGTACGCGTCCTGGCCCTCGCCGGGATAGGTGGGGAAGCGCTGCTTCACGTACGACTTCAGAGCGGCCAGTGTGCTCTCGTGCTCCTCGGCCGTCTTTAGAGGACAACAAATAGAAAAACGCCGAGACGGAAAAGAAAGGAAAGGAATTTGGGTCAGACACACCCAGCTCTCCCGAGTCGACCGACTCCTCGTCGTTGAACTCACAATGTCGTTGGCGAACACGCAGTTGCCGTATCCGTTGGGACCCGCAAGCACAAAGCGTTGCAGACCGTCACGCGTCTTGATGATGGCGGCGACACTGCGGTGCAAGAGCTCATTGTCGAGCGCGGCGTGGTCAATGGTAAGACCGACTCCGTGCGCGAGCGTGAACCACTCGTCGCGCTCCTCAGCGGTCAGAAGACCCCGGGCGTGCGAGAGGATGATCGTGTAGCTCATGTCGACCGTGATGGCGTGGCCGTCTGAAGGGATGCGTCGAAGACTGACACTGTCAGTGGGATCGAATCACACGCGCCAAGTTCGCAACTAGGTCTGACTCACGACGAAGCGGAGGGAATGGAGCGAGCTCGAGGGTGGGGCTGATGCCGTGGCCGGAAGCCTGAAGTGCAAAGTCGCGTCAGTCAGCTTGACATGGGCAGTTTCATGGCTTGCATTCCAAGTCGCACTCACGATGACACGGTCCAAGCCGATCTCGTGCAAGTTGGGGCTCTGATCGTGGCCAAAGGACAGAAATGTGTGTGAATACTTGTTGCAAAACGCGTCCAAACTCTCTGCTCTGAGCCAAGGCATTCACTCACCTCGAGCTCGAGCATCTTGAAGATGGCGCGTCGGCAGACCTCGTCCGCGACAGCCTTGAGCTCGGCGTTTCCGTTTTCCTTGCGACCAAAGCCAGTTTCGACGAGCTGGGGGCCGTACTTGACGAGGAGGTCCCAGACGCGCTTCTCCGCACAGTGCGAGATCTAGTAAGGGGGGAGGACCTCTTTGGTGTCAGCCCTTCGCGTTTCAAAATGAATCCCTCTCAAATGCTACTCACCTTCATGATCTCAGCAAAGCCATTCCGAACCTGTCCGATCGGCAGCGTCTTGAGAAATTGGAAGTCGAGGAATGTGACTTGCGGGCTGTGGAATGCGCCGAGCCGGTTCTTGAGCTTGCCGTGGTTGATGCCGACCTTGATGGAGATGCTGGCATCGATCAGGCCAATGAGCGTAGTCGAGACGCGAATGTAGTTGGTCGAGCGACGGTAGCTTGCGCATGCGTAGCCGGCAATGTCCGAGGCCAGACCGCCGCCGACGACGAGGACGGGCTCCTTGCGGATGAGGCCAAAGTTGTCCATGGCGTCGACAAAGCCGAGCATGGTGTCCATGTTCTTGTTGAGCTCGCCGCCCTTGAAGACGTGCAGCGTAGGCTCAATGTTGTACGTGGCAAAGTAGGTGCCTGTGGGTGAGGAACACGCGTTGTCGTGGAAATTGAAGTCAGAAACAAGGATGATGATGATGCGCGCAGAAGAGATGCAGCAGCTGCTCAGGTTGGCAGAGTACTCACGAATCTTGTCGCCGTAGAGGGCGTTCACGTTCTCGTCGAGGAGGACGAGGACGCGCTTCCACTTGGTGTAGAGGGTCGCGAGGTCGTTCTTTTTGGGCGAGAAGACATCGTCGACAAAGCTGTAGCTGTATCGGAGCTCCTCGCTGCCCTGGATGGCGTAGCCGGGGCCGGTGCAGTTGGGGCCGGCGGGGATCTCGCGCACAGTGGCGGACATGTCGGAGGAGGGAGCTGAGCAGTCGCACATGATGTCGAGAGGGATTCTTCTTTTGGGGGAAATGATTGGAGGAAGAATGGGAAGTGGTAAGATGGAGAAGGACGGAGGAGGAGAGAGTCAGCGCAGCAGGAGGAAGCGGAAGGGTCTGGAGATGTTATATATACGCCCGGTAAGTCAGGCTGAGAGGGATGCCAGCATACCAAACAGAAAGACACCGTGCACTCTTGCTTTGCTACCCTCGAGCCAGTGTGTTTCTATGTGGTAAGCGGTCGATTACGTGACTGGCCCCTTCTGCCTGTGCTCTCTGGAGCGAGTGTGCAACAGTTGTGACATTCTTCGCGTCCTAGGAAATAGAAGAGTGTCAGGATCAGAACCCGGCCGAGGAAGGTGTGCAGTCCGAGCTGATCGGCGGGCGGCGCGGGAGAGGCGCACGCACGCCTTTGCTGACATGAGCCCCTCCTTACTGCCATCTCAGACTGATGAAGGGGAAAGGGGGCGAAGTTACTGTAAGTCGTGGGAAGCATTTTGGAATGTGCGCAGAGGCAAGTCATACAGCAGAATGCACTTTCCCCTGGTTAATGTCCAGACAGGCGGGGCGGTGTCGTGTGTGTGGAGCAGAGGCTCCTTGCTGACACATTATTATTATTGTTGTCCGAGCTGGGCAGACTGGGGCAATCGAATGACGAGATCATGCAGCATGCTATGTACAGTATGTACTCTGCCAGCACTGCATTGCTCTCCAATCCCGTGAGCAGCATGTAGGATCGCTGTTGCTGTTGAGATCTCAGACAGAGTGAGCCTGACATAATATTTCCCTGTGAGCCAATAATATGTACTCGTATTTATTATTAATTGACTGTTCGGGAGCCGACTGCACTGCTGACACCTGTGGGGGGGGAGAGGCACCCTGAGTCGCTCAGGGTCCAGGTCGATCTCACTGCGGCGACTGCTCTGCTGCCTCTCATCTCTGCACTGATCGGCATCTTGCTCTCTCTTTCCCTTCCGACAGAGCTGCCCGAAGGCTCGGCTCGCAAGGACGACGAGGACGGTACCAAGGGCGGTGACGGGTGCAGACGGCAGACCAACACGTTCCTCCTGGACATGCCGCTGCTGATCATCACATCCACGCCAGACTGCATTCTGTGGTCCCTACCATCGACGAGTCAACCGTCCGCAAAAAGCAACGGCAACCACTGAGTGACCCCGTCAACCGATCTCCTCTCTCCGCGCGCGCCCTGAGAGAAGGCGTAGAGCACATCCGCTGAGGCAGATGCGGGCAGGCATGCTGATGATGATGTCAACCCTGACCCTGGATTGTCCTTTGTGTTAATTTCCGTGTGAAATTCTGCGAGGCTAATTGATGTGCCATATCCATGGTAAATGCAACAACAATAATGTCATTATTTTCCCATCCACATTCTGAATTGATCCACATCTGTGCGCATTCCCTGCTGGCCAAGGGGAGGCAGCCGATCGATGTGAGCGAGAGCAGGGTTGGCTCGCAGTCGAGCCCAAGGAAGGGTTGGGTATGAAAGGCCCCTCCATCTTCTCAAAGACCAGAGAGATTCTTCTGCTCAGACTGAGATCCGGACTTCAACCACGGCAGAAACCATGAGCAGCCATCTGATGGAAACCCCGCTGACCACAGCCTTGAAGCTGGTCAACCACGCCATCGCCCAGCTCAAAAAGGACACTGTGCAAGCCCAAGCTGTCGACACATTACAACAAGCAGCCTCTCTCCTCTCCAAGCTCGACCCTTATCTAGACTCGGTATCATCAAAAGGTCCACCGGGACTCCAGCCCCTGCTCGACGAGACGGACAGACACGACTGGAAGGGCGCATTCGAGAGCGGCCAGGTTGGGTTCCTGGCCCATCCGGGATGGAGTGCTGGCGGATACGAGGGCAACTTTATCGCCACTGTCGCCCGAGCTATCAACGCAAAGCGAGTGCTCGAAGTGAGTCTCTCCATCAATCCTTCCCTTTACAGTGTGGTCGATGCATCTCAACACAAATCCCGTGATCTTTTTCAGGTTGGCATGTTCACTGGCACCACCACATTGTGCGTCGCCGATGCCCTGCCTGAAGGTGGAAAAGTGAGTGACGCCTCTCGCTGCAATATCAAAAGTCGGCTGGCACGCGGGCTGAACATTCCCCCCCCATCCTCATTCAACAGCTGATCAGCTTGGAGCAAGACGCATACTTCAAAAAGCTGGCCACCCCCTTCTTCGAAAAGGCAGGCGTCAGTTCCCGTATCGACGTACGCGTCGCACCCGCCCAAGCCGCCCTCGAGCGAATGGCCAAAGACAAGGAGCAAGCTTTTGATCTCATCTTTATTGACGCTGACAAGACGGGCTATCTCAAGTATTACGAGACCATTCTTGACTCTGGCCTCCTGCGCCGAGGTGGAGTCCTCCTGGTGGACAACACGCTGTACAAGGCGAGTCCATTCATCTCAATCAGTTTCATCTTGTTCGGTAAAGACTTGCTGAAGCCCCAACTCTGTGCGCTCGCTTTTTCCCACAGGGCCTGCCGTTCACGCCCGAGTTGCACGGGTTGAGCCAGACCCTGGCCCAGCAACTCAACCTCGAATCTGCCAACGGCCTCGCGCTCGCAGAATTCAACAAACACGTCGCCGCCGATCCCCGCGTCGTCGTCTCCCTACTGCCGATCCGCGACGGTGTGTCGTGGATCATGCACGCCCAAGATGACGGCCATGTGAATCCTGTACGAGTGTAAAAAAAAAATAAAAAAAATTCACGCGCGCCTGCTTGTCCGGGCGTTCAAGAAGACAAGAAGAAGCCAGATTCTTTCCAGGCGTTGACAAATTTGAGGGACAAGGCTTTGTCGACTGGGATGGCCTTGGAGAGTGCCGGACTTGCCTCTTCTGCCTGAGTGGTTGAGACCGTTGGCTCTGATGGAAACTCCGGGAGCTAAATGGATGCGTCAAATCAAAGCCGGTGTCTCAGTAAAGATAGAAGAGAAGACCCCTCAACACAGCATCCTGATGGAAACTCACGTGCTTCCAAATGTCTTCTACCAGAGCTCGGCCCCGGATGCACGTTCCCGCTTCGCGCACCTTTTCGAGCCAGGCCGCTTTGCTGCACGGCTCAAAGTTGAGGATGTCTGATGATGATAACCATTCTATCAGATCCGACCAGGCAGGCCGCTTCAGTCTGGCCGGAAGGGCAACATGGACATACTTCCGGACCTCGGTCGTTGAAGAACTTTCCACGAGGCCCAGGCCCATCTCCACAATTGCTTCAGCGGCTACATCCACAGGGAGCCAGTCGAGACTCTGCAACAATCAGAACTGTCAGCCTATACTGGATTTTCGTCTCATTCCGAGGGATGGGGCAAGACCCGGACTCACAGGTCCTGTAGACGGCAAGCAGCCCACTTCGACAGCCGTACGAATCAACAGGGGAAACGCCTCGGTCTCGTTCCAGATTCCGTGCTGGGTGTCTCCGCAGAGCTGACCGACGCGTGCAATCACCACGCCAGGCACATGGGCGCACATCTGCTCTGCTACCCATTTGGATTGCCCATATCCTGTCTTGCCCGCGCACTCGAAGCCGTACCCGCCGCTTTCGGTGTGTGGAGGTTTGGAGCCGAGGATACTCGCGACTGATGAGCAGAAGACGAATTTGCTCATACGGCCTACGTCGCGGTGCAGCTGCAGGAGTTCATGCAGAGCTGTGGTCATAAAATTCATCATCAGCTCAACGTGACGCCCTTGGATGTGTGATCCCTGGGCAAATCGCGACTCACGCTGAACACATTCGCGCTCGAAGGAAGATAGGTTCACGGCAAAGTTCACCATCCACGCGCACTGGAATAGAAACCCACACGTCAGCTCAAAAAAACAAAGGCAAGGAAGGAGAGACTCCAGTCTTGAGCTCCAACCAACATGAATAATGACGAGCGAGCTCGATGACAGGGCCGCTTCTCGGACCATGCTGCAAGCGTCCTCTTGCTCGGACACACAGCGGAGCCGATCCTCCCAGCCGCTGACAGATGGTGTGCACTTTCGAGTGCTCAGCGCCAGTAAGATCCGTTCTCGAGCCCTCTGATCATCCGAGGCACGCGCAAGACAGACGATCTGCGCGTCGGACGTGTTGAGAAGGTGAGAGATGATTCGAGCGCCCAAGGCACCGGTGCCTCCCGTCACAAGTACGACACCCGGCCCCTGTCTGGCTTCGCGGGGAGCTTGTCTTGAGTCTTGTGATGCGGATGTCTCTTGTAGAGTATACCGTTCGACAAGCTCTTTGGCCAGATCGCCCGACTGAGCACCTGATTGTGAGTCTGGAGCTCTCAGAAATGCTAAGATGCTGAAGACGTTGGCGATGTTTCTCGGAACTATCAGCTAGGCGCCTCCGCTGTTCAGAGAGTGGCCAAATGCTTACCGCTTCACGTTTCCGCAATCGTAGATGATGTTGCTAGGGAGCTGGAGACCCTTCAGATCAAGCCGCTGTGTTGCCCAGAAAAGCGCTCGCAGACTGTCAGCACGGGGCGGCACGACCTCAGCAAGATATCATG
Source organism: Tilletia horrida (assembly GCA_001006505.1). NCBI lineage: Eukaryota > Fungi > Basidiomycota > Exobasidiomycetes > Tilletiales > Tilletiaceae > Tilletia > Tilletia horrida. The sequence goes on along the minus strand of LAXH01000123.1, from coordinate 25,687 downwards.
CAATGCCTACGTACCTGCAATAGTCTGGCGCGGATCAAGGCAGCTTTGACAGAATCTATACCCGCTGCAAAGAAATCGTCATCTTCTTCGAGATTCCTATCCGCCACTTCCGCCACCAGTCTTTTGATCATCCCTTGTAGTAGAGTAGAGTTCAATCCAATCTTCTCCTCAATGCTGGGTGCTTCTCCTCGTTCAAAGCGGGAGTAGAGCGAATCGACCAAGTGAGCAATCTTCTGCATCGCGATACCCCGCTGGAGCGTGCCCTTCGACGATCGCGGCAAACTTTGGAATAGGTCTTCGTCGACGGGTAAGACCATTTCAGTTGCCAATTGTTCATGGGCCGAGCGCTGAGAATTGAGTTGCTGCAGTACCGGTTGGAGCTCTTTCAAAAGTTCACGCTCGGATAGCTGTTGCGCATCCGCTGAGGGACAGATTATGGCTCCGACCATGGGTCTGTCGGCTCCGAAGACGATGGCATCAGCGACTACCGGAGACGTCTTTAGGACCGCTTCCATCGTGGAAGAAGCCACCTTCTTTCCATTCGCCTGGCATTCGGAAAAGAAGGAGAATGAGCATGCCCAGTC
>LAXH01000123.1:6127-21608 GCA_001006505.1 Tilletia horrida | reverse complement strand
CCCCCCCCCCCCCCCAAAAAAAAAACACAAGATCAACATGCCGAGCTTCGTCGGGCACACAATCTGAGCAACATACACTCTGACCGCTTCCAGCCGAGATTCTTGATCGCTTGACCCATGGCGACCTCGCACTTTCCATTGGCATAGACCTCGGCAGTGTCAAAGGTATTTACACCTGCTTCCCAGGCTACCTTGAGGATTTCTTGTGTCTTGGCAGTGTCCACGCTCTCGCCATACGTGAGCCAGCCACCTGGGTTTCGTCAAATGCATCGAGACATCATAAGCGGTCAGAAGAAGCAGGCAAGCAGGGTAGACATAGTGTTTCTGCTACAGATACTCACCTAAGGCGAAGACTGAGACGCGCAACCCGGATCTGCCCAGGCGGCGGAACTTCATGTCCTTGGGGTCAAATCTATCACAGACATGGAACCAGCTGGTCAGCATCACACGAGAGAAGTTCGGGCGTCCAGATGAATGACTCACACGGGTTCGGAGGACATAGTTGAGAAATATCGCCGAGATGAGCCAGGAGTCGTACAGTAGGTAGACTGAATCAATGGTGTGCTAATGCTTCCAGCTGTTCTACTCGTTGCGCGTCCGGGTCACAGACTTAATTCTGATCGAGCTTATGTCACGCCTTTCCCTTTGTTCTGCGCTGATCCAAGAGTCAAGACCCGGCAGCAAAAGTGGCGTGTGAGCTCCGGATAAACCATTGCTGAGGAATGCGGCCGGTTGCGGAGCGACCAGCCAGCATCTGAGTTCTTGACGCTGGACTGGCGGAGATTGAATCGCACACTGGCCACAGTGGCCTCACTTCTTTCTCTGGGCCTGAAACACTTGGGGCACGGTGGTATTGTCCTCGAGCACCGTTCCGAACAATGATAGGTACAGAACATGTAACTTGTCCTCTTCTGCCCGAAGTTCGACCGTACTCACATCCTTGACAGTCCTTTCCTTTCCTTGCCTCTTCCTCGATTTCCAGCTTGCTCACCCTTACCTTCATTCATCTGCTCAGCCCTCTGACTCTTTCTTGCTCTGACTCCGTCTCGCCTGGGATCGACGCGACACTCGTCGCACTTACAACATGCAGCTCCTCAAGTCTCTCTTCCTTGCGACAGCCGCTGCTTCGACAGCCTTTGCCATTAGCAGTGGGATGGAAGCTGGTATCCAAGGAGCTACTGATGGTGAGTCCAGCTCTGCTGCCTCATCTCTGATATTCTCCCACTGTCTCCCTAACTTTATCCTCTTCCCTTCTTGGCTTCGACGCAGCGTCTACCCTTGGTTTCCGCTTCAAACGGCGTGGTCCCATTCATGATGCCATCGGCATCATTCAAAAGAAGAAAAAAGTCGGCTCCGATTTCTGCTCCACTTTCCTTCATGTGCCGCCCTATGCTGCAACGAAGACGATTATCAAGACCAGCACGCTCACCAAGCAGGCGGTTGTCTCGACAAGCGCTGTGAAGACTGCGCTGACCCACACGCTCACACCCGTGAAGCGCACTGAGTACGCTACCGGGGTTGGTGTCGAGTGTCCTATATCCGCAGTGTCTGACATGACTTCCGCCGTCACTCAAACCAGGACGGCGACTTCGACAGCGGTCGTCTCTCCGGGCACCAAAGTGATTCCTCGCCATGCCGCATTGCCGCACGACGCCAGCCGGACCAGGCTGCCACACTGGATGAACCAATACTCCTGCCCTCAAGTGTCTCAAGCCTGCTCTCACGTCGTGATGCCCAAGACAAAGACAGTGACCAAGACTATCTTCGCTACTGTCACGGTAGGGACGCCAACAAAGACCTCGATCATCAGCGTGAGCTCGACCTCGACTTCGACGGCGGCAACAGTCACAGCACGAATTGTGCTGAACAAGGCATCTGACGGCACATTTTACGGCTACATCGGCCAAGGGACCCACTATGGCTTCCACGAAGCAAGACAGAATGTTGAAGACGCCCTGACCGTTCAGTTCCCTGGCGACTTGCTCACGACAGGCGGCCCGGTCAACTTTGCTATCTCTGGCTCATTCCCAAATCTGGGAGCCATAGCTGGCGATCCAGACAGCAACAGTGACTTGTCCTCCTCGAACTTCAAGTGAGTGAACTTACATGTTCTTGGTGCTCTGTTAGGTGTGTCTCACGCTGATCAGACAACACGCTGTTCCGGCCTTCGTTTCATGTCTAGCTACTTATACATGGCGTCAACGGACGCAGTTCCTGCTCGTTCACAGTCGTCTGATACGACTGGCACCGCTTTTAGCTCCTACGACTACAATGCAAAGTACGAGAGTGAAATTTGGAAACTGGATCTCACTGCGAACTTACTCACCATCGACTGGACCAACTCGGACGGTCGTGAGTACTCCTAACGTCTATCTGTTCCCATCGCGCCTGGGTAGATGTGCGGACTGATCCGTCTCGATCGCTGCCTTTTCCAGAGGTGTTCTCATCTCCATCCCTTTACTACGCTACCACGAGCAATTCTCTGGGATGGACTGGCAACCTCGCCCTTTTAAGAGACCAGTTCCCCGAAGAGACCTTCATCGGCCTGGTGAGTGCAGTGTAGTTTTTGCTGAATTTTTGCTCTGATCGCAGCTCTTCCCTTCTGACATCTTCTCATTCATTCCACTGCACCCCAGACTGCGACCCTTCAGACCGTCAGCTGATTGTTGCGGCGGCTCAGTGGGTGCCCCACTCCCCAGCTGGCGGTGGACCGGTGGTGAATGGCAAAATATCGAATTGATTTGAATAAACCAATGAAATGAAGCGCGTAGAATTGAACTTCGAGAGCTCGCTCACCACCGATCTCGAGGCCAATGACACATTTCTGTATCCAGAGGGACTTTCACAGTTCGCCAAAAGTGTGAGAAGTGTGAGATATTTAAGCTATTTCTCACGTTTGTGATATCACAAAGCCGATTTTACTATGAGAAGATTATCTCATGCTTTTGGGCATGAGAAGTTGTTAGAAGTCACTCCAAAAGTCACAAATGCCCCCACTCTGAAGAAATGCCCTCGTCGCGCATCACGCTCACACCTCGACAACATCTTCAACAGCAAGGAAACTTCAGGTGAAGCTGGTCTGTGTGGCAGAGTCTAGTCTCCAAGTGAAAGCATTGTGATCCATCAGGTGGAACTGGAGTGATGGTGGTTTATGTACCGATTGGTTCAAATTCTATGCGTAAAATCTCAATCTTGCGGAAGCTCACCTTATAAATCTCTCTAAGATCATCCACCAGGGACCTGAGCGCTCTAAAGGTGGTGGGGAGACCCTTCAGCTAGACATCCCAACCAGAAACCAGAAGTGTTGATGATGTTCTGACAGACATTACCTTGGTGACCGCGAGGGCCACTGATTTGGATGAATTTGTGCGCTTGAAGACCCAAAGTTTCGACACTTCTCACAGAATTGTCCTGGGGGGTCCTCAAAATTCGGTGTGAGAAGTTTCGAAAAATATCTCACATTTAGCGCTTCTCACACCGAACCTTGAAAGTCCCTCAGGCATAGGAAGTTGCTCGTGCAGCACAGTCCGCAACAAGTGCGGTTCTATGACACGGCAGCTCTGTTCGACATTGGCGAACATGCCCCAGAGGCCAGTCTGTTGGCGCTTTCCGTGCTCTGTTGGGCGAGCTTCATCTTGACCTGACGGAGGATGATCCTCAAAGAGCTGCGGAATTGGGCGAAAGCGTTGCTCTCAGTCTGTGTGTTCTTTTCAGGTCCTACACGACATAGTCAAGGCAGCATACTTGTAGGACTGCTCCAGCTGTGGACCTTTGCCTGCTCGATAACAGTGTTTTTTGCAATATATTTCTAGGCACAGAAAATAATGGATAACGGGATGGCAGCACCGAGACGGGCCGATACTACGGCTCTATGACATGCACAAGCACAAAGTCGCGCCCATTCGCTCAAGCGCAGCGGCTTTGCTTGGGCGAGAGGCCAGCGAAGGGGGTAGCGTTGGCATCGTTCGAGGTCAGGCTGGCCAATCCCCAGTTGTTCTCCACAGTCTTGAGCATGCTGTAGTGTGAGTAGCTGGTGCTGTCAGTGGCGCCGACGTTGACGCTGGGAACGGCACCGCCGAGCAGGACCGAGTAGACCTTGTTCGGCGAGGTGGACGCAGACTCGTCAAAGACGAGGTGGAGCAGGGTGTTGGACTGCTGGATACCCGACAAGTATGTGTTGAGCCAGCCTGGAGACGTGAAGGGAAGGCAAAGCATTGGTCAATCCGGTGCATTTGCAAACAAGCATATCAAAGAGACTTACCGTTCAGCCAGTTGCCGGCGTAGCTAGTGCTCGTGTCGTGGCCGTCGTTCTTCAGGTCAGGAACTGCCAGCATCGCCATCATGAACGCCGTCAGATTGGCCGAAATGCAAGTACAGAACTTAGGATGGATAACTCACTGTAGAGCGTGAATTGAGGCAGGTTGCCGTTGTTGAAGTCAGTGCTGAACTGCGAACCTTGGCGGATATTAGCGCAACGAGAAGAATTGCCCGATATGTTGGTAAAAGAGATGAAGGGTTGATGCTTGCGCGCGTACGAGGAGGTACCGTAGGTCGCGCCGGTGTAGCAAGCTGTCGAAGGCAGTCCTTCAGCGTATCTGTAATAAAAGGGGACAAAGGTCAGTGTAAGTTATCTGCAATCCCACAGCATTGATGTTCCAAGGAAAGAATATGATACGCACGCGCCCCAGCTAATGTGCTTGGCCTCGAGCGTGTCGGCCACGCTCTTTGCGTTGATGTTGATGTTCTGGTCATTGGTGCATCCTTGGGTTGATCCTGACACATAGGCGATGTAGTTGGCTGCGCGTTTGTGAATACAACGTATTTCCTGCGTCAGCATGGACTACCAAGTCGTATGCCTGTTTGAAGAAAAACTCACGCTGACTGGGGTGGGTGACCGCGTAATAGCTGCTGTGGTAAATGCCTTTCTGGGCTGCGTTGTTGAAGTTGGTGTCGGCAATGACGGTAGAGGCACTGTGACAAAATGCAAAACTTATGAGCAACGCCGGCGCCGCTGAGGTGCGGGAATGGACCGGGTATAATTACTCCTCGTTCTCTGTGGCGACGAGATTAGAGAGGATGGGTTAGTCGGGGGATGTGTGAACGATGGATTGCACTACGATGACTTACCGAAGAAGACTAAAGAAGGCCAGGACGACCAGTAGATCAAGAGGGGAGCACACAATGTCAGCACATCAATGGGCCCGAAGAGACAGGGAGATCTACCCACTGGCGATGACGCGGTCAAAGCTGTTGCCTGGGACCAGAGTGCGGCCGCTGCAAAGAGGCGAGGCGGCTTGCGCGACGCTGCTGAGCGCGAAGAGGGCAGTGGCGATGATGGAGGGAGCAATCATGGTTGTCAAACTGCAACGAGCTATGAAAAATGCGAATGAGGGATGAGATCAGATGGATGATGAGGATTGTTGGAACTCCTCTGCATTGGAAGTGCTCTTTTATACGTCTGCTACTACTTTCCGCAGGCCTCAAGATCTTCTGGCCGACCGCGCTAAGTTTGGACTGGAAATGGTGCGATGCTAAACACTCTCCCATGCAAGTTGCAAGCGAAACGTGCCTCTCCAAAGAAGAACCAAGCACCGACTGACAGGGAATGAGAAGCTTTTGTGAGGCGATGCGTGAATGAAGGGGGTCCATGGCTTGCGGGCACGTTCCGTCTGTTCACTTTGTGCCTGCCCCTTACCGCACAGATTAAGTGGCAACACTACGAGATTTGCGGCCCGAAGTGCTGGATGTCGAGAAAGGCAGGGACTTGGAGTTGCCCGACGACAGCAGACAAGTGCGACGGTGTCTTTTGCCTGCTGGACACAGCAGCCGAAAGCGTGTGACATTTGAAATTGCTGTTCCCTCCTTAGTGCCCAGGTCCGAGGTGGTGGAAGCCTTCCTTCGGGGTCCTGGTTGTCGGTCAATTGATAATTCAATACATAATTCCGCTTAGCTGGAGGAAGAAGTGGGAGGCTAGTCAGAGCTCAAAGACCGCCTCTCTCAACACAGGGTTGCGAGCCTTGGGAAGGACGAGGCGCTTGCATAGCAATGGCAATTTCTCCGCTGGATGATGAATGAATGGTGAATGCTGGCAAGTCGCATGTCCAACAGGGGGACGTGAATGTTGCCATCCTTAACAGTGGCCAGACTTCGCATCGTTGAGGTGACCGAACATGCTATAGACGCAGAGTCATCCGCTGGGATCCTGTCAGTCCTCCAGTCTCGCCTACGTTCTGTTTTCTTCCTTTTCTTGGAAAGCTCTGCGGTCCCTTGCTCGCTCTTGAGCCCTCACCGCCTCTCCAGTGCCTGCTCATTTTGAGACTCGGAAGGACTTCCATGTTTCATCATGTTCCAAATGGATCTACCGAAATGCCCTCCCTCCAGCTTGTTGCACCTCCATGGCAGACTTCCTTTGCGCAAGTCTTTTGAAAATGCGTCAACTTTCAGCTCTCTGAACGTGCAACAGCAATGAGAGCACAACATGATCGCCCTCGCTTACGGCTGGCTTCGCAGGGCCTGTGATGGGCCAACCAAGATCTTATGAAGTTGCCAGTGTGATCTTGGAGGGGGCGTGAGAGCTCGCACACCGCTCAGACAGTGTGCGTTCCTCAGGCAGACCAATTTCAACGCCACCAATTGGTGAACAGATCTTCGGTGCCTCAGGGTCTGGAGTGAGTGGATCCAGGCGCTGAGGGCTGAAACATGAGGCTCAGTGCAGATCCACTGACCTTTCCCTTGATATCCACGAGCTGCTCCTGACTGAGACGGCATAGAGTCCCGCCGGGCTTTCGCTGCGTCTTGCAGCACCTCATCTGCGTCATTCTGCATCTTAACTGCGGAGGCTCAAGCCACTCTGCCAGCAGGAGCAGCAGGCTGTGCAGATATCGTACAGCCAAGTTTCTTCCCGGGAAGCACTGTACTGCATTGCATCCCGTCACCCGTACTCGTACAAAATGCAGAGCGAGAGTCTGTACTTCAGACTGATTCCCACATCTGACTTCCTCCCTTTGCAAGTTTGTCGACCATTACAGCTGCTCCTCACTCCGAACTCTCTGCAGACTCAAAACGGCCTGACGCTCTTCCGGCACGAATACCTTTCCAACACGAGTCCGTCGCTGGCTCCGCTCCGTACACACACGCTGCACAGCCCCATCTGAACAGCCGTCTGTGTCCTGACCTATGTCCGATGCGGAGGAGACACCGCTGCTGGACGACCAGCCAGAGTCAGATTTTCAGCAGGGCCAATCAGGACAGGCGGATGGTGGTTCCGGCGACGCAGGTGATCAGATGGCCGAAGGAGCCATCAGCGCCTTGGGTCTTGGCCCATTGGGGAGCTTCCTCGGCACATGGGCGACCCTCATCGGACAGTGGCTATTCCTGGGCTTGATGGCACCCGTTCCAATGGTCTTCTTCGCTGCAAGTAAGTCAAATTGTATTGATTGATGTGCATCGTGGGGCCTTGTACTGAAGACTGCTCCATCTTCTAGTTGCAATGATGAAAGCCAGACCCTCTTGGAGTTTCGAGCATAGGCTTGCGTTCTGCATTCTGCCCTTCGTCCTTGCCGGCTGCGTCGAATCGCTGCATTACATCGTTCTGTGCCCATACCGAATACGCCTCGGACTCGTCAAGAATATCTTTTGGAGATGGTGGCAAAAGGCCTCTCAAGACGGAACCCCCTTGCGCTCCACAACGGAGAATTGCACCAATATGGAGAACGTCGGCATCACGATTGCAACGACCGTCGTGCAGGTTCTTGCTTGGGCCTGCTTTCCTTTGCGCTGGTGGTTACAGAACGATTGCCATCATGTGTACAAACTAATGAGCATGTGCGGTATTATGGTAAGCATTTGATCCTACCGTAATTTCTGGGAGGCCAGGGCTGAGCTCGCTGCGCCGCTGCTGCTTCCGCTCCCAGCCTCCACGCGAACAGAAACGCAAGGTTGACAATGAAAGCGCACGAGCGCTCGACAGAAGGAGGAACGAGCGAAGCGAATCTATTTCTCTGACCTCAATCCAGCGAGGAGGTGCCGAGCAAGCCAGCACTACAGCAGTCGAAACCTTGAGCGCCGGCTCAAACTCTGCACAGACGGTACATCAGCGTCGCAGGAAGGCCGACGAAGGGGAAGTGACGCTCGAAGCAGCACATGCGGCCCTATGCGCAGCCATTCCGGATCCAGCAGAGCGTCGTGGTGACACCGAAAGCGATCCCGACGATGACTATCGCGAACGCTTGACGCTGCTCCTGCGCATATGCCAGAAAGTGAATACAGGGAATCAAAACTTGCCCAAAATAGTAGACTTCCCGAAAGAACCGCACGCGATCCCGGACCTATATGAAGAAGTTCAAAGGCAACGGAACGACATCCTGCCCTCGGACCTCGTCCCAGACCGCGAAGTGCCGAATGAGCCCCCATCTCAGAGAAAGGTACGATTGGAACAGGAACTGAGTCAAATGCTTCAATCCAGTGCATCCGTACTCGAAGACGATACTTTTATCTACTGCTTAGTAGAGTACGTCGGAGTAATCAAAGACACCTTACTTCCAATACGCCGGCTTCCGATTCTCGAGGCAATCTTCAAAGCCCGCCAATTTACTCTGCAAAGTCGGTCTCGCTTACAGTCCATAGCTTTCCGGTACTCAGATGCATTGCGTCAAGTGGGCAACGCGATCGATGCTCAAGCGGTATTGGCAACCACCTGCGACCTCCTTCTGGCCATGTCAGAAGAACGTTCCGATGATTCATATTTCGTCTCCACCCTCTTACGTCTTATTCGACATACCCCAAAACTTGAAGAACAAACAGAGCTCTGGAGCTGGATAGACCGGGCCGTCTCAGTCATCGTGGAGGGGCATGCTACTGCGTCGCAGCGCAACGTTGGTCAAGCATTGCCCTTACTGGAGTCCATCTCTACTTTGACCTCAGGAGAAGACAAAGACATTGAAGAGGTCGTAGCTTGGAAAAGCCGGTTGTGGCGCGTTCATCAAGAAGAGCAAGAAGCTGAACGGCTAGAGGCGGCGCGTAGAAGGCTGCGACTCGGAAGGATGGGACTCGGAAGGATGCCAATGCTGCGATTCGGAACGACGGCAAGGCAACGTCGAGCGTGGCAAGTCGATTTAGACGACTCAGATGACTCGTAAGATATGCGGATGGATTCCAAGACAGTGCCCTTCGTAGTGTATCGATAAAGTAAGTGTAAGCGCAGCGCTGTAACGCAAGTTGGGGATGGAAAAGGGATCAGCCGACGATGAAATGGAAACAACAACATGACACAAAGTGCCAAGGCAAGCTATGTTAGTACAGAAGCAACCCTATCATCGTCACCACAAGTATTACTATGATCTCCAATTGGACAGGATTGCTAAGGCATTTTGCCCCAGATGGAGAAGAAGAGGGCGTTGCCGTATCGACTTCCGGAAGCGATGATCCAGTCCCGGGTTCATCGCTGCCCGAATCGGCAACAGGCTGGCCAGGGCTCGAGCTGTTGTTGGAACGACGCCGCAGAGAGTCTGACTCTAGCACCCATTGGATCCCCCCTGTCAGATGCTGCCGGAACAGAGGGTCCGAGTACGTCTCAGGAAAGTGTCCGAGCCTGGGTCACCAAACCGGATTGTTGACGCACATGTCAGCAAGGCTCTTCTCACAGGCAGGAGTAGAAAACAAAAACAAGCGTGAAGGAGAAGGTTTGAGGATTCTCACGATGTGTACCACGATCGCCCTGGTCCACCTTGACCTGAGGGCTGGGCCGAGTCTCTGCTGTCGTCCACGCCCCCACCGACAGGCCTGGAGGGAGGATCCATCAGGCCGTTGCCTGGCTTGGAACCATCCTTGTACCACGCTAGCGGATGGGGTTGGCCCATCAGTTGAGCCCGGAGGCCCTCTGATGTAGCAGCATCGGCTGCACGAGGTGGATGTGAAAGCTCGGGATAGTCAGACCGAGTCACTGCGTGCATCCTTGTGTCAACTTACCATATGTGCCATCCTCAACGGTGAGAAGGACGGTGTGATTGAGGAGTCTCGGATCACTCTGCAAACAACGAGGATTGGATGCGGAGGACTCAGCCAGGACCAGAAAGACAGATTTGTGAGAGATCACACTGACGTTGAATGTGTAAATCTCGTCATAGACAGCCCATGTCCCGTTCTTCAGGAAAGAGACTGACGGAAACAGATCCATGAGACATATCAGTCACCGCTTATCGTATTCGGTTTCTGAGAACCCGCTCTCACCACTTGGATGCTTGGAGTCAGCGACTTGGAGGGTGGCATTGGTCACCTCTGGGTGAACGCGGAAATAGGCGCCGAGCGTCCGCCCAAACCAAGGAGTGGACCGCAGACAATCTGACGAAGAATGTATGCCGACGAAGGACCCTCCGTCCCGAAGGTACTGCCTCATCATCTCGATCCCATCTGGAGAGAGGACATCGCCCTGTGGATGTCATAGTGTGAGTGAATGAGTAAGTCATTGATTGAGTGAGCAACAGAAAGAAGCGATGGACTGACCGTCGTACTGATAAAGATCAGGGCATCAAACTGATACAGAGCACTCCGTGAGCCGAATGCCAGCTTCTCATCCTCGGTAGCGATCGTGTCCCATCCTGGGGAGGTCGTGTTACCCAGGTCTGCCACAGCTATGATTGAATTTGGGATCGAATCGTGTCGAAACCGAGTCGTCTTTGTGTACACCCTGAATTTGAAGTCAAGTGGCAGAAAGGTGGCGCAACAAGACGTATCAGAACGGCCTTCTCTCATTGAAAGGATAGCTTGGGTACTCACAGGACCCGCTGCCGCCGCGGTTCTGCAGATGAAGCGAGGAGAATACAGAGAAGGGAGAAGAAAGAAAACTGCAGCAACGTGGTATGCGTCAGGAGGGAAAGGGACTGCATCGTATCTTGCCCTTTGTTGATCGGCGGTGTCAGAGAAAAAGAAAGGAAAGGTCAGAGGCGGGTCCGCGAGCTTTGGTTCCCCTCTGTGCTGTGGGCTGATGTGAGTGAGTGAGTGAATGCGCCGCTGGAGAGGAGGGAGGCAAGAGTACACGGTAGTCATCCTGATCAATCAAGTCATCCAACACTCCATGAGTCAAGGAGCCTCCACGCGGATCCATGTCTGGAACACTGTTTCGAAATCTCTCATGTGGCAGCATCTGCCAGCTTGATCGGTTTGTCTGAAACCCGCTCTGTGTGCCAAGAGTGCGGGATGCATGCATGCCTGCTGGTCTGTATGCTTCGCTGCCACAGTTCCAAGGCCGCCACCGAGGAGCCTCATGACTGGAAGCCAGTCTGTCCCGATGGTATGCTCGATCTGGGTCGTCTTGACATCCTCTCGCTCCAGCGAATGGCATACATCACAATTCCGGCTTGTCAGCGACGGCCCATGCAACGAGCGGCGGGGTGGTGATGCCCGCGCGCGCGAGGCTGGAAGGCCCCCGATTTCGCAACACCATGCTGCAAAATATTTGGCCACATGATGTTGCGAAGGAGATTCGCGACTTCTGCACGGGCCGGGCCTTTGCCGTGATCAAAACCTCGCCCCGTTTGACACTTCTGCGCTTGCATCGAAGCAACTGTGACTGCATCTCTGACTCACTGACAAACTACGAAGCGCTACTGCTGCGTGCGTGGGTGGGCAAGGATCTTCTGCGGTTCAACCAGCTCGAGAACAAAGGGGGATCCGCCTCAGGGTTCCTTACTTCCTTGCTCGCTCGCTCGGAGCGTTTCAACTTTTTTTCCCCTCGAGCCCGATTCATTGATTGGATTCCCAAGACAACAATCGCTCAGCATCAACTTGTTCGACGACCCGACTTTCTTCCAGCCACCACCGCAAGGATATCGAGAAGGAAAAGGGGAACAAGGAAAAGGGCCAATGAAACTTCGTCTGACCACCGACAATGCCGATCTCTTCCTGCGTCCCAGCGCCGAGGGCGAAGTCGTCCTTCTCACCCTGCACGTCCACGTCGACTCGGGCGATAAGCCGCCAGCACGGATCGACAAGCTCATAGTCTCCATATCGGCGCAGGAGACCATGGCGTTTCCCTCGGGCCGCTATGAGCGAAACATGCTGTACGACTGGCGACAAGAGGTCAAAGAGGCAGCCGGACTCGCGCTTCAGCCAAACACGCTCTATACGTGGCAGACGGTGTTTCGGGTGCCGAACACGACGGAAGAGTATCACCGATCGATGTATGGACGCAGGTACGCCAAGGCCGTGATGAAGCTGACTGCTCCTGGGTTCATGCGGCAGAAGACGTGGACAGAGGAAAAGGTGGGTCTGATACGTGCATCATGTCTCTGAGTTCATGGTGTGTTTGTCTTTGCTGATTGCCACTTCCATCTGCTTTTGCCAGAACCTCTTCCTCGTCCATGCGCCCGCGTCGGAAGACGACTATGCATTCTCGCGGAGCGAAACTGGTATCGCAGAAGGCCTAGGGGTGAGCATCGAAGCACTGAATCCTACTACCGGTCCTTGCTAAGACAGGGTCCATTTTGCATGCGGCAGGTCGTGACGACAAAGACTTCCAGTGCACATCTAAACGTGGGCGGATACTTACATCTCTGGCTAGACATCCCAGCAGCCGCGCCCGAAATCGAGATCACCTCTTTCGAAGCGGCCATACTACAGACTATAACCTTGCGGAGTCGGACAGAGCCAGCACTGGAGGAAGTGTGCCCCGTGCAGAGACACAAGTTTCTGAGTGTGCCCGGCTCTGAGATCAAGCAGGGCCACTGGATCGCGCGTCTGCCGAACGATAGCCAGATGCGGTCGAGCTCGTGGCACTTACTTGGCCGGGGCATCTTTGTGACGCACAACCTCGAGCTCGTGATCAAATACAACCTTGGCCCGTCTAGCGAAGAGGGTGCGGGCGGTGCTAGACTGTTTCGACAGCGGTGGCCCGTGTCTCTGCCTTCGTGTGCGCTGAGATACCATTCGTTGCGACTCCCGCTGTATCAAGTCAACGATGCCACGCCGGTGCCGCAGAAGAACCGAGACGAGATCGAGACGGAGAACGAGCACGAGGACCGAGGTCACTGCGTCTGTGGACAGCCATTGGAAGTGTGAGTCACCTGTCTCAATTACTGGGAATTTCCACAGAGGTTGTGGGAAACAGGAAACTCAGCCCGCCACTTTGCCCACACAGACTGCTCAAGATTGAGTCGGAATTGGCTGCAGTGCCTCAGGAGCGCGATCTTCAAGATGCGCCGCTGGTGGTGATGGACGAAGCAAGACACAAGTTTGAGTCGGGGACGAGGACGCCCAAGTCACCGGGGTGACATGATGGATCATCTCTTCACACCTGCCTTCTCTCTTCTCCATATCTTTCAGACAAATCTGTGGGTTTGAGCGTAATGGATATTGATATGTATCTATGTGTCTGGCAAAGGGACAAGGTCTGCCTTGGCAGCTGTTGCTGTGACTCGCTCATCCCGATGGGGTCGGGATTCGGGATTCGGAGAAATTCAGGGCCAAGATCTTAGATGTGGTGATCAGCCATACTGTACAGAGAGAGTAGGGGTGAGGTGCCCAGTGTGTTTATCTCGGCTTGCTGCGATGAGGAGGGCTTAGAAGAGGACGCGGTGTATCAAGAACATGGGGGAACTCGAGGGAAGGACCCTTCTACTGTACAGTATGACCGAGTGGTGGTGACAAAAGGGTGCAACGTGTCAGTCACTTCTTCCCAAGAAAGAAGGGAGGACGGCAACCTACATATGTTTGTAGTAGTATTGTACCCACGTATTCGGGATCAGAGCACGCCACTGCAAGGGGTCGGTCTCTCCTTGTTGGCGGGGCTAGGAACAAATGAGTGCTGCAAGATTGAGCTGGGACAGAAAGAAGCTCAGAGAAGGCGAGCCGAGTCGAGTCATCATATGCACAAACGCTCCGAGCTAGCAAGAGCAACACCCACAACATCCACGACTTACGAGTATGTACCACATGAGGGAGAAGGGGAGGGAGAAAGGTGACTCGTGGGAAGTTTTGGAGGCCCGAATAAAGTGATTAATAGACAGAGAAGGCAGAGCATCCTCCAGAAGATCGACATCTGTTCCCCCCTCATCTCTCCCTTGGTCTCTTGCATCCCCTAACCTCTTGGTTGACATCTTCCTTCCCTTGCCCCCTTCTGGCCAACCATCATGGGCGGTCTCAAAATCGCAATCAGCACCGACTCGAACAGCATCTTTATCCGGCCCAACGAGCCAGACCTCAGCCCAGAACACCTCAACGTCTTCATCACCATTGCTACTGACAAGAACCCACCTCCCAAGCTCCAGACTCTGTCCCTCTCCCTGACAGGTAACGAGTCACTCCAGTTCCCCATCGGTTACTTTGAACAGAATGTCACCCTCGGAATGGACACCCTCATCCCCGAGGCAGCCGACCTCATCTTGAAACCCAACAGCGTATACACGTAAGCTCATACACATTGTCAAAAGCAAGCAAACAGTCTTTCCACAGACACTCATGCAACATTGCTTCTACAGGTTCTCCACCTTCTTCCCGATCGACCACCGCATCGCTGGTTACCAACGATGCAAGTACGGACGCCTCTACCATCGGTTGAATGTCAAGGCGACCTGTCCCGGCTTCCTTTCTAGCAATATCTTCAAGGCATCAAAAGTGAATTGTCTCCAACCAAGGTTCAAACATCCATTATCCTTACAAACTGACTCTCGCTTGTTTTCCCCGGATCAGTGCCTGTGGCTTGTGCCTTACCCCAACGACGACTCTGCCTTCATCTATTCATACACCGCCCAAGGCTTCTCCGAAGGTCTCGGCCCCGTCCTGCTCAGCATGAACTCGGCTCACCTCACGGTAGGCGGCTACATGCGCGTCCTGGCCGAATTGCCCGAGTCGGCTTCCAATGTCGAGGTCATCCGGCTACAGGCCAACCTACTCCAGAGAATCACCATCCGCAGTCGGCGACGGCCAAACATGCAGGACACCCCGCCAGAGCAGCGCTTCACATTCCTGGAGGTGAAGGGCGATGAAATCAAGAAGGGCAACTGGATCACGCGATTGCCGAATGACCACGCGGCTAGGTATGTACCTCCTTCTGGCCTCCGCTCAACAGACGCATGCAGTCTCAACTGACATATCCTCTCCATACACCCTGCTGTGCACCGATCCACGTCCCCAAACAGACCCACATCTCGATTGCAAGACCAACTGGGAATCACCGTTGCTCACGAGATCGAGGTGCGGATACAGTTTCGGGTCAAGCACGCAGAAGACGACCAGCCTCTGCACACCTATCGGCTCACCTGGCCGGTAGACTTGCCGGCATGCTGCTTCCAGTTTGCGTCCATGGCGCTGCCTCCGTACAGCAAGATTGATCCCAACCCGGTGCCCGAGATCCCGAGAGAGCAGAACCAGGGCCACGAGAGCTTCAGTCACTGCGTCTGTGGAGAATCAATGGATTAGTGAGCATACTTCCAGGCACATCACTGAAACAGAAGCAAGGGGCTCATCTAGACATCCTTTCCTCTCTCTT